>JAJOOR010005547.1:0-84044 GCA_036250505.1 Solanum acaule | reverse complement strand
CCCTTAGAGTCCACTTGTGCAATGCATAAGTAGGGTCCATAGTCCTACCTACACTAAGTAACTCTTCAAGAAATCATGACTAGAGTTCATATTCTTATCTTAGTTCATTTCTTAACTTTCAGGAGACATTTCCATAACTGACATAGGCCATGTGGGCTACATGGAATC
The DNA here is from genome assembly GCA_036250505.1 of Solanum acaule. Lineage (NCBI taxonomy): Eukaryota > Viridiplantae > Streptophyta > Magnoliopsida > Solanales > Solanaceae > Solanum > Solanum acaule. The sequence goes on along the minus strand of JAJOOR010005547.1, from coordinate 83,876 downwards.
CGGTGTTCTACTCCCACACCGAAAAGAGAGGGTACTACTTGCCAAGGTAGGACCTACATACATAATAGCTATCTAGTGGATCCACTAAGCTAAGACCTACGGGGGTACGTTGTTATGGAACAAGTAGATTGCTACTAGAAAACCTTGACTTACTAGGCGTGGAGGTTTCCATCTCATGAGACAACATCTACGTTGGGAAGCCGGACTTGCTAAACGTGAAGGTTCTCTTGTGGGAAGCCGGACTTGCTAAACGTGAAGACCCCACTCTAGTTTTTCATGTTCACTCGGCGCTAAGCTCCATACTCCATTTTTAAACATCTTTAAGCCTTTATTTAACATTAGTTCATAAATTAGGTTTTAGGGACTTAATCCCTCATATCATATAGCTAAAAGGTTTCTAAAATGAATATGACCTTTCATCATAGAACCTACATTATGCGAGAATGTCCTTTCACATAGTCATACCATATTCATAACATAGTCTAGTTTAGAGTACAATTGAAGAAACCTTTCAAGAGACTCACTTTAACTAGATTATCATAAACCTTATTCATTCATTCATTCATGTGTATGTATACATATGTCAGAAAGCCTTTCTCATAAGCACCTTCATACCACACATATTCATACCTTGCTAATCATACACTTTGCATGCATAATAAGATGTAAGGGTGCATATAAGAGTTAACCTTCAATAGACACCATAACACATCATACTCATAGCTATACATGTTGAGTGTGTGTATGTATACATACTAGTCCTCATAGTGACATAATAGCAACAACATTGATATTGAGTGCACTTCCCTTGAAGGGATCACAACACATTCACAATGTCTCCACATCATGAGCAATTCACATATAAAGCCCTTAGGGATTCTAGACCACCCATTCAACATTGAATAGGTACTCGTAACATGTATATGATCACACATTCATATAGGGGTCATATATGTAGGGGTCATTCCACAATAGTACCTAACATAATCAATAATGTAGACCATACCTTATCCCTAACATTATCATTCACATTATAATCCTCATCATCAACACGCTTTAAACATCATGCTAGCATTGAGGATTTCATACATAACCTTCATCGCATAACTTCATAAACATATGCATCATAATCATCAATTCAGTTCACATCTATTGCCTTCAAGGACATGATCTCAACATGCCTAGATAGACAAGAAGTAAACACCGCCACCATAAGTGGGTCAAACCACACAACATCAATTGTCATACTATAGACTAGAAGTTAGGTCAACTTACTAATTATCCAAACCATGATCACCATGGATCAATCCACAACAATTCATACTCAATTGACATAGGTAGCAATAACAATCAACAATGTAATTCAATAACATAAACATAATCTAAGTACAATTCCATAAACAAAGTGATCAACTCATAACTTTGCCCATAAGGCCATAATTCTCATCTCATCAATATACCAACAATTCAACATGAATAAGTATAGATAATCATAGGAAACATCAATACAATCTAATCTAAACATAATTTCACCAATAGAAATCATATTCATAAAGACCCATATCATAGGCCAATTTTTGAGAATTTGGGGATCATGGGTTCTTCAAGAATTCCTTTCAAAATTATCTTAAAAACCTTAATTCCACACCAACTCATGAGTAGAATGATTTAGAAAATGGTTTGACAAAGAACCCATGGTTAGATTGAAAATTGGGAATTTTGGTCTTTGAATCTCTTTTGAAAATCTTTGATAGAACTCCTTGAATGAGAGGTTATTCAAGAATCAAGAGTTACCATACCTTAATTATTGAAGACTCATGAAATTGAAGAAGAAATCAGTTGAAAACCCATCTTCTAGCTTGATCTTTATCAAGGTCTTCAATGTAGTTTTTGAGAGAATCTATTTTTGAAAGGGAAAGGTCAATTTGAAGAATGGGGTCTAATTCTAGGTTTTGGGGTTTAAACCAACTTAAAATACCCTAAAATAGGCAGAGTAACAATTTATAATAATTCCCCAAAGTACCCAAACTACCCCTCACTTAGTTGGACCTTTTTAAACAAGTTTGCGATGCGGAGGTGTTCCCACAAGTTTCATAAATTAAAATCCGATACAGTAGAGTCCGTGACATGTCTGCGATGCGGACCAAACTTTTGGCCCTTGGTGGAGCTAGTCCGCGACAAGGACATGTTCCCTCCAAGCATAACTTCAAGCTTCCTTGGCAGCTTGCTTGGCCAAGGTTGGGGTCCTTCTCGGGTCCCCTTAGGGTGTCCCCGGGAAGTCGTATTCGAACATTTTGACCCTAAAAATATTTATTAAGACACTAGGGTCACCTCTACTGATTTTAGACTCCAAAAAACACATAAAAACATGAACAACATACTAGAGCACACCAACACGTAAAAGACTAGTTTCTGAACGTCTTGGTTGTCCCTTGACGTTTGACTTCCAAATTCTTTAAATATGACTTAAAAGGCTATTCGTTATTATTTTAACAAGTTATTAATGTATAAAACCCATGTGAGGCTCTACTTTATCCTACTTCATTTTGAGGGGTGTACACAAACACCACAAGATGTGAGATATCCATATCATCAACAAGCATTGCCATACGACATTCTTCTTCCACCAAATCGGACACCCCCGTCATAAACCTATTCATCAAATCGCCTGGACTTGCTAACAAAGATGGAGCATACTTAGACAAAAGTGTGAATTTCAAAGAGTACTCCTGAACACTCATATTACCTTGCTTAAGGTTGATGAATTCTCCCAATTTGGCTTCCCTCAACTCCCGGGGAAAGAACCTATCAAGAAATGCCGAATTTAAAACTTCCCACTCTATAGGACCCACTCCTATCGGCCTACTATCGTTCGATTACTCATACCAAATGTGGGCAACGTCCTTTAATTGATAGGCGGCTAATTCTGCTTTCTCAGTAGAAGACACCCCCATGATTGCTAGCACCTTATAAACCTCATCTATGAACCCATTTGGATCTTCTTCCACCTTGGAGCCATAGAACTCCGGAGGGTTCATTCTCAAAGACTCTCTTACCCTAAAAGCACCCATTCCTCCTCTAGGGTTTGCCAGTTCTACCACCTCTCTATTAGCTTGCGCCGTTAAGGCTTGAGCCAATAGTTGGATAGAAGCTCTAAGCTCTCCAAGAGTGGCATTCTCAACTCTCCTAGCATTAGCCCTAGTATTTGCCATATCCTAAAAAAAAATTATAGGCAAACATTAGAAGAAAGACCTACTAGAGTTTAACTCTTATGGCACGACAAAGAGAATGAAGAAGTGAGCCTTTTTCCTAAGCATCCAATAGTCTCCTACTCATAAAATTTGTCGCTACTCAAGACCCATGAATAAGACTCTACTTAGACGTAGTTCGAGACAAATCCTAAATGTTTATCCCAAAACCTTATGCTCTCATACCAAGTTTGTCACGACCCGAGAGCACCACCTAGTTGTAACATGGCGTACTTGACCCCAAAAGGGGCCCAATACAAGCCCTTATCACATTCATAACATAAGATAATACAGAATACTAGAAAATTTGAAACTTTTACAATCAATGTCTTATTTCATGAAATCAAGCGGAAGTTGATGGGATTCGAGTTGACACTCAAAACATTGAAGCAATGAAGAACTGGCCTAGACCTACATCTCCAACTGATATGAGGATGTTCTTTGGATTGGTTGGTTATTATAGGATAATTGTTGAGGGGTTCTCAACTATTTCATCCAAGTTGACTAAGTTGACTCAGAAGACAACAACGTTTCAATGATCTGAAGCTTGTGAGAAGAGCTTTCAAGAATTGAAAACTAGGTTGACTATTGCCCAGTATTGACCTTACCAGAAGGTACGGAAGGTTTTATTGTGTATTTTGATGCATCCAAAGTTGTATTGGGTTGTGTATTGATGCAGAATGACAAGTTTATAGCTTATGCCTCCATACACCTTAAGATTCACGAGAGAAATTACCCACTCCATGATCTAGACTCATGAACTAGTGTCTATCTATTTATGAAGCCTCTAATACTATGAGGGATGTCAAGAAAAGACCCTCGATCATCCTACCAAATGAAATAACTAAAAATAAAAAAGGAATCCTCCTGAAGCAAGGAGGCTCACCAATACTCTTGAACTCAACTGGATCAATGAAGCGTTGGATGCTTATCGTGGTGTAAGTTCACAGAATGTACGAGCATGTGAGGAGAAATGTAAAATAAGACATAAGTGTAACACCTTGTATCTGAAACAGAACAAAAATGCATATTTTGAGAAGTTGCAGGCGCAACCCATAGTTTCCATCCATGGACCGTAGGTCAGATCATGGCCCGTGCTGGTGGTCCGTGGTTCACCACTGTAACCCCTCTCCAAAGACAGCTCAGAAAATCAGCTAAGTCTCGACCCACGAAAAGACCCACGGTCCGTGGATCGAGTCCCCCTTTACCCAGCCTTTGACACAAATGACGGCCGACCAGCGCGGACCATCATCGATCCACGGTCCGTAGGTCTGACCATAGGTGAGGGTCAGCAGCCAGTTAGAGGAAATTGTTGATTGGGCCTACTTGAAATGGTCATAAAACTTAGAAAAAAAGGAATTATATGTCTCATGACCTATGACATAATAGATAATTGAATCCTCTTTCGAACGCCACCGAGTTTGCTAAAATCTGACCTCCGAGTAAAAAGTTATGCTCATTTTGGTGAATTCCTACCGGGCAGACTTGACCTACAACCCAGATCTACGGATCGTAGATTGACCTACGGCCCGTAGGTTCCGTCTTTCGATCACTCAGACAACAGTTAATTCATGGGTCTTTTGGTCTTTTCCTATTTCGTTTAACCCCTAAGCTACGTCGTTTAGACTCTAAATTATGAGGTTTTAGTCACGTACCTTAGTCAAATCATTAATCAAAACTTAGAGAAATTAGAGCGTAAGAGGAGAAAAGAGGTCAACAACCCTAGTTCAAGAATGCAACAAGATTCCATCAGTTCTAGCCCCTAAATTGAAAGATTTCTCTGTCGAATTCGTCACTAGGTATGTGGGATTTCACTAGTGGGTTCCTTTCACCCATTAGGTCCCTAGTTTTCAGTCATTTTCTTGATTCCCTTATTATGACTAGACCTAGGTTTTCTTGAATGTTAGAATTATTGGGCTCTTAGCTATTAGAATGATCCAAATCAAATTAGTATGTTAATATTCAGTTTATTGCATGAATTCTAGAACCCTAACTATGTATTTCTTTAGTTCTTAAATTACACATGCTAGGTCAGATATTTCAGTTATTCAGTTATACATGCCTCAGTTATTAATGCATCAATATTAGTTTAATTATTACATACTCAATTTGCATGTTCAGTTTGAGCTATCCAGTAACTTACAGAAATTCAGTCATAATGTGTTAATTACTTAATCCTTTGGGAGTAGCATAATATCGAGTTGGACTAGGGTTCAGCGTACCAAATTAGTCCCAGAACTACTAGCCTCATATGTTGTAAGTCCCCTCTGTGGGCATCATTTCAGTGATCACGCAAGCATGCCTCTATACCTCTGGCAGGGTATATTGGGTCCTCTCGATGGGGCGTATACATCGAACTCCACATTTAGCTCATGTGGTTTTATTATCGGTTATTAGTAGCTCCCACAGTTCAGTCAGATTCTATTGCATTCACCATTTATCAGTATATCTAGTATTCAGTTTCAGCATGTTATAAATTGGTCACTGCATTCAGTTATCTCAGCATTCAGTATCTATATCATGTTCAGATTATATCATTGCTTATTTACTTTGTTCAGTTATATGTTATTTCAGTTGTATTGTATCCTACATGCTAAGTACCTTTCAAGTACTGACGCATACTCTACGCTACATCTTCTCGTGATGTAGGTTCAGGTTCTCTACATCCAGATCACGCTTAGATCGGTTCCCAATCTCTAGTTCAGTAGAATCAGTGGTGAGTCATGATTCTCCGAGGACAATAGTCATGAGTTTCTTTTCAGTATTTTTAGTCCTTTAGTTTCAGTTTTGCTAGACTTAGCTGGGGCCTGTCCCAATATTTCTAGTCAGTTAGAGGCTATTTTCAGACATAGTTAGATTCAACTTAGTATTGAGTTAATATCTTCATTGTATTAAACTCATCATTTTTCATATATCACAGTTATAGTATATGGGTATTCCCCATCTTTCCATTTTATTCATGATGATAGCTTCTGCACAATTTTATTAATCAGTTTTCCTTTAGTATGCTCATGATTACGCCAGTAGGGTTAGCTTGAGGTCACTTGTGATCCTAGTTCCCATGTCCGCATCTCGAGGGTATCCTGGGGGCGTGACAATAAGCTTGAACTGGAAGGGAATTAACACTTACCTCGTCTCAACTCAACTCAACTAATTTCAATATAAATCAATAGAAATAATGTAGTATAAAGAAACTCTTTAAAATAGTAGATAACAATTCAACATATTTTAAAATACAGTATACACTCTATTTGTATGAAAAAACACAAAACAACTTTGTTTGGGAGATTCTCTAAACGACAACCATCACTATGAGATATGTGATGATACAATGTCTAGCCCACGCTGCCAGAACTGCCTATACTTTTCTGGGGTATAGTACTCCTTAATTAAGTGGATCCACTATTCTATGCTAGTGAATCATCCAAAAATTATGACCCTTTTCGACAGGGTTGGTTACATGGTTTAGGGGGGCAGTGAGTTGTTAGAACTCTCCCCCATATAAGTGCACAATACTACTCGAAAAATATATTTAGGTCATTGTGCTTTAGATAAAACATTTTCCCTTCCTGCTCTTTGAGATTATTACTCAAAAGGTTTCTCTAACAAAAGATAATACAGAAAATTGTTCATGAACTCTTTGGAAATCGGTGTTTCCTCTCATCTTAAATGTAAAAACATTTTTCTTGGGAATACTTAGGTACCATAAATCATTTTAGAGAAAATAACCTCAGCTCTTACTCTTCCTCAATTCAATGTTGATGTCTTAAAACAAGTTTTAACACAGTTTATAAAATCAACTTCTTAAAATGACTCGAAGAACTCTTAAGACTTGATTGTTAGCTTTACCTTGAATTTGATTTATGAATTCAAGTTTTTGATTCAAGTTGTGATGATTTCTAGATGTTCAGAAGTAGTTTAGAGTAGTGAGAATTTGTAGGCAGTAAAGGTATATGTTAAAAGAACTTAGACGAGTAAAACGATGGAAAAAAGGGTGGGGGAAGGCAACCCAGGCGCAGTGCTGGTGCGGGGTGCCAACAACTAAAGTTTAGAGAGTCCAAAATGGCGCACTACTGGTGCGCCACGCTAGACCTGCTGGATCATCTAAAGCGCGCATCTAGAATGGATTCTTTTTCTCAATTTCTCCTTATATTAAATTATCCAATATAAGTACATGAGAATCTACCAAAAACAACTCTTAAACTCGATACAATTATCCCAAAAACTCATCAAACCCATTCAAATTCAAGAACGAAAGCAAAACTTCAAGAACACTAATCAAGAACTCTAATCCTTCAACTTTCAAGAACGAAATTACACTGAAAATAATATGATTGGCAGATGGATGAACAAACCCATCACTATGACAACTCACATACCTCTTAGGGATTAAACCCTTGGCGAAACAACCTTTGATTCGCAAGAAAACTTGAAGAACGCTTTGACTTTCCTCCTTTTCTCCACTTTTTAAACCTCTCTCAAAACCCTAGCATAAATTAGGATTTGTAAAACTAAACTATATTAGTTTAAACCCCTAATTATTTACTCAAAACGTTTTAAGCTGATTGGGCAAGGGAAAGACCAAAATACCCCTCATATATTTGGGTAACTTTTCTTAAATGGACAGCCCCACTTCAAACGAGCAAATCCCCCATGTACGAGCTTGAAAATTAGCAAACCTGGTGGCGCTATAAGAAGGATTCCAAGACCTTTCATTTGATATCTTATGGGCCAACTATTTTGTCTTGTACTAAAAGTTATGGTCGTTTGAAGTTGACCCAAAACCATATGCCTAACTTGCAAAATTTTCAGATTTTGCTATTTCCAATTTAGTTCTTTCTATTTTTATCTCCTTCAAATACCGAGGTGTTACAATATTTCCCCCTTGGGAACTTCATCCTCCAATGAGATTACTCTAAGTAGACATGTTGGTAAGGTTGCTTATGAACTTGATTTGCCAAACCACTTGGCAACGGTACATCCGATGTTCCATGTCTCTATGCTTAAGAAGTGTGTCATAGATCGGACATCCATAGTTCCCTTTGAAGGCTTGGGGATAGATTAAAGTCTCTCTTATGAAGAGGTAACAGTTGAGATCCTAGACCGGCAAGTTAAGAAGTTGACAAACAAGGAAGTTGCATCCGTAAAGGTTTTCTGGAGGAATCACTTAGTTGAGGGTGCAACTTGGGAGGCCGAGGCCGATATGACATCGCGATATCCCCATATTTTTCCTCGTACTTTAGCTTGAGGTAATGAGTGTCCTCTTGATTTACTCATTGTTTGAAGTCATGTGTGTTTTAATGTTCCCATAATTTTTTTATGTTATGCCTGCTCATGAAAACTTGTGTTTTGAAAGAAAATGAGTTGAGGATTGATTTTTCCTCATATGGTATTGCATTGAGTATGAGTTGCCTATAGGCTCTATGAGATAAATCTATGAACATGTTAGCTATGGTTTTTGAGACCGAATTGCATATGAGCATTGAGCTCCATGAGATTGGATTGAGCATGACTTTCGCATGGACAAGGTAGTACCTCCTTGCCAATGAGTAATGTTGAAAATGAGTGTATATTGGGTTGATAGATGTAGTTTCTATTTCCTTGTGATGCTTTGGGTATGTTTAGCTTGGAGATGAATTCATCCTTGCTTGTGTGCATTTAGATGAGTTGCATGCATGATGGGATGTTAGTATTTAGTGTTTACCTCTGAAAGGTGTCTAAAAACATCATTCGAGGACGAATGTCCCAAGGGGGAGATAATGTCACACCCCAGTAATCTTGTATGCCAATCTAGGGCTAAGTGTGTGGGGTAACAAGTCATAGAGGAGGGCGAGGGCCTATAACAACTATGACTCTTTTAAGGAGAACATCTCCTTCTTTTCAACTTGGGGAAGTGAAGTTCCATCGCCCAAGTGACTTGGCGATTAGCCAAGTTGAACCACCTTCGCCTAAGAGGTTGTCTCCAAGACCCTAACTACTGGAAAATTGGGCTCGCTAGGTCGGGGCTCGCCGTTCCAGTGGGCACATCACCAAATCTTCCTACCCCATATCTTAGTGGCCTGCTCAATGGAGGGATCTACTGGAATTTTAGTGGAGCAAAGGGTTCACTTGGCGAGTCACCAATTGCCCTTAGGATAGCCTCAGCGTGCAATAGCCCTAAGTTTTAGTTAGGGTCTTAAAAGTCTTTTCATAGTTTTATTAAGGCTATCTAAGTCATTTTACCCCTAACCTAGAAAAGCATATATGCATTTCACTCCCAAAATTCCCCCAATTAAGTCATTATCCCTAGAATAAAAAATAAAACCCAAAGTTTCTCTCTCAAATATTTCTCTCTCTAGAACTTGAAGAAAAAGATAGAGTTTGAAGATAGAATCAAAGTCAACCATCCAATCCTCAAGCATTTGTGGGCTTTGTAATCAAGGTATGATAGTTTTTCATCAATGGATTCGTTCCTTCCATGGAGTTCCACTTGTTTTCCCCAATTGTGAAGATGAAATCCCTAATTTCAGTTAGGGTATCTTCCAATGTTGTGGGTTATGATGATTGTGGATCCAGTTGAGTGGATTATGATTATTTGTGATAGAATTGGTAGAATTACATATTTTTAGGATGAAATTGCATGTACCCATACATATTCAATGATTCTAACCTAGAATTAATATAACTTGGTAGATGCTATGAAGGAAAACTTTATGGGTTAAGGCTTATCCTTATAGGATTGATAAATTATGATTAGAATTTCTTGAGAATAAATCTTAGATGATGATCATGAGATGTAATGCTTTGATAGTAAAGCTTATGATATGAATTGTTGGTAACTGATGTTATTGTTGTGGAAGGGATACTTCGTACATGAATTGCTTCGATTTGAATGTATGAATGTGAAAGGCATTCTCACATTAATGATTCTAGGTCGAAAGGATTGCTCACCTAAAATGATTCTAGACTAAAAGACTATGTAATTGATGAAGGTAGAGGCGATTACCCTTGACCTCCATATGAGAAGGATGTGAGGTTATTCCCATACTCCTTAGAATTGAACAAGAGGTGATTCCCCACGTTCTTATTATGATGAATTGACATGGAGGAGAGTGCCCATGCTCCTTATAAAATGATGTGGAGGCGAGTACCCGTGTCATTTGATGTGATTGTCGAGCAGAGTACCCATGATATCAAAGTAAGGCCAGAGGCAAAAACCAATTAGCTTTCGTAAGTAAGGCAAGAGGCGAATACCCACTATCCCAGGAAAGGAGGGGAATCCCCATGTCTTTAAAAGTAAGTATGAATAATGTAAACTACGTTATAATAAATGAATAGCTTGGATTGTCGCTTGAGATGACTTCCATGAGGTAAGCTTGACTAGAAGCGGATGACCCAAGTCTTGACTAAGGTTAAGTAAGGTTACTTGAGAAGTGTTCCTTTCTTACTATGATGTGGACGTATTTGCATTGATTATGATTATGGTTTATATTAACTAACCATTATGTTTATGTTATTTATGCTACCTATCATATTTAGTACATGATTGTACTAACTCATACTATTGCCTACATTCTTATCAAGTGTAGGATCCGGCGACATTTACACTCACACTTATGGCTTGATTCATAGTAGCTCAAGGAAGTAAAGATTTGGTGAGTCCTCATTCTGTTTGAGGATGTGATCACCATTTCCTTATGTTTCTTTCATTTTATGTCTTAGACTATTGTATGGGTTATGACCCAAGATTTTATTCATGTTGTTTATGTAACACCCCGTATCTGAAAACATACCAGATTGAAGATTTTTGGTGTTTCATATGGCATCCACGGACTCCATCCACGAATCGTAGGAGGACCCATGGTCCGTCCTGCAGGTCCGTGGTTCGTGTCAGCAACCTCCCCAGAACTTATCCCAAAATTTCAGCTACGTGTTGACCCTTCTCGGCCAGATCTACGGTCCGTAGGGCAAGTCACTGACCATGGTTCGTGTCCGTGGATCGATGCCCCACATTTCAGCCTTCAGTCGTGAACGACGATCGACCAGCACGGACCGTCAGTCAATCGACGGTCTATCAGTCTCATCCGTCAATCAGTCCAACAGCAGTTAAGTCGGGGGTCTTTTAGTCTTTTTGTATTTTGTTGAACCCCTAAACTACGTGGTTTTTGTTGGTTTTAGCCTAGAAGTATAACCAGAACTTACCTAAGTCAGATCATTCATCAAACTTAGAAATATTAGAACGCTAAGAGCAGAAAGAACTCAAGAACACTAGTTCAAGAACGTAGCAAGATTCCATCAGTTCCAGCCCCGAAATCAAACATATTCTCTGTGGAATTTGTCACCAGGTATGTGGGATTTCACTAATGGGTTTCCCTCTCCCATTGGGTCCCTAGAATTCAGTCAGATTCTTCATTCCCTATTATTAACTAGACCTAGTGTTTCTAGAACTTTAGTAGATTATTATGAATTTGTTATTTAAATGTTCCAAATCAGATTATCATGTTATTACTTGGTTTCTTGCATGAATTTCAGAATCCTAGCTAGGTAGTACTTTAGCTCTTGAATTACACATACTAGGTTAGATATTTCAGTACTTCAGATGTTCATGCCTTAGTCTTGAATGTTTCATTATCAATATATTCATGTGCATTCTGAGTTTGCATGTCAATTCTGAGCTTTCTTGTATTTTACAGAAATTCAGTCATAATGTGTTAATTACATAATCTATAGAGAGTAGCATAATACAGAGTTGGACTAGGGTCAGTCACCCATATAGTCCCAGAACCACGAGCCACGGAGGTTGTAAGTCCCCTCTGTGGGCATCATTTAGTGATAACATCAGTCAAGCCTCTATACCTATGGCAGGGTATACTGGGTCCTTTCAATGGGGAGTATACATCAGACTCCACATTTAGCTCATGTGGTTTTATAGTCGGTTAATAGTAGCTCCCACTATTCAATCAGACTCTACTGCATTGACCACATTTCAGTACATTCAGTATTAAATCTCAGCATGTCATAAATTTGGTCATTGCATTCGGTTAGTTAAGCATTCAGTATATATATATCATGTTCAGATTGTTTCCTTGTTTTATTGTGTATTCAGCTTAGTATTTTGAGTTTCATATTTCTTTTGTATTAAACTCTCTGATTTGATATATTTAGTTTTAGTATATGGATATTCGCCATCATTTCAGATTTATTAATGATTAGCTTTCGCATCAGTTTTATTTCTCAGTTTATCTATAGTATGCTCATGATTATGCCAGCAGGGTTAGCTTGAGGTCACTTGTGATCTTAGGTCCTGTGTCCGTGTCTCAGGGGTAGCTCGGAGCGTGACAATTTAGATGGTTTGAGACTATGGTATTAGACTTCAGCTCGTTTTATAAATGACCTTGATGGTATTAAAATGTTTTAAATTTTTGTATCATTTCTATTACATTATGTTATGATATGTTAAGTGGCTTAAATGTGGCCTCTCAGGGTCTTATACGCCTTGTTACATCTAGGGGATACCCCTAGGTCGTGACACTCTGTTTGACCATCAGTTTAAGGATGAAAAGTATTACTAAGGTTCACCTTCGAACCCTAACCTTTCTAGAAAGACTTCCCAAATTGTGCGGTGAATTGCTCACCTCTATCCGAAATGATGGACATCTGAACTCCATGAAGTGTGACTACCTCTTGAATATATAACTTAGTATAATCTTCTTCTGAATGGGTAGTCTTTACCGGTAAGAAATGGACTGATTTAGTCATTTGATCTACAATTACCCAAATCCAATCATGATGCCTACGAGACCATGGTAAACGTGTAATGAAATCCATATTGATCATCTCCCACTTTTCTTCCGGTATATCTATGTTCTAAGCCATACCACCAAGCCTCTGAAACTCTACCTTGACTTGTTGGCATTTCGGGCACTTAGCAATGAACTCTGCCATACACTTCTTCATACTACTCCACCAATAGACTTTTCTCAAGTCAGGATACATCTTTGTTGAACCTGGATGGATAGAATATCTGGATTTATGATCCACTCTTGGAGTTCATCCACCCTTGACACACACAATCTACCTTGATACTACAATACACCATCCCCCCCTTTAGGCATCACTTTTTGCTTATGAACATTTGCCTTTAATTTAAGCAAAATAGGATCTTTGTCTTGATTCTCTTTCACCCTAGACACTAATGATGATTCAGCCCCATTCATTATTACAACTCCTCTTTTGTTGGAATACATTAGTCGGACTCCTAATCGTGCATGTTTACGTACATCTTTTGCTAACTCTTTCTTGTCCTCTCAATGTCGGATATACTACCCATAGACAACCAGCTCAAGGCATCATCAACAATGTTAGCCTTTCAGAGGTTATAGAGAATACTCATGTCATAATCCTTGAGTAACTCCAACCACATCCTCTATATGAGATTAAGCTATTTCTGACTAAATACATACTGAGGGACTCTTGTGATCGGTGAACACATCTACATTTACACCATAAAGATAGTGATGCCATATTTTCAAAGCGAGCACTACGACAGCCATCTCTAGATCATGAGTTGGGTAATTTCTCTCGTGAACTTTAAGTTGTCGGGGGCATAAGTTATAACATTATCATTCTACATTAACACACAACCCAATTCAACTCTGGACGCATCACAATATACCACAAAACCTTGCGTACCTTCTGGTAAGGTCAATATTAGGGCAGTAGTCAACCATTTTTCAATTCCTCAAATCTTTTCTCACAATCTTAAAACCATTGAAACATAAATGTTTTCTTAATTAACTTAGTCAATGGGGACAAAAAATATGAGAACCTCTGGACGAACCTCCCATAATAACTAGCTAATCCCAAGAAAATCCTAATATTAGTTGGAGACGCGGGTCAAGGCCAATTCTTCACTGCCTAAATCTTTTAAGTGTCAACTCTAATCCCATCACCAGAAAATATGTGGCCTAATATTGCCACAGAGTCAAGCCAAAAATCACACTTGGATAATTTAGCATACAACTCTTTATCCTTGAGAGTTTGAAGAACTACTATGAGATGACTAGCATCATCCTCCTCATTCCTCAAATAGATTAGACTGTCATCAATGAATATGATAAGTAACATATCTAGACAAAGGCTTGAATACTCTGTTCATAAGATCTATGAATGTTGTAGGATCATTAGTTAGGTTAAAAGACCTAACCAGAGACTCATAATAACCACAACAAATCCTAAAAGTTGTCTTAGGGATGTCAATTTCTCTTACTCTCAACTGATGATAGCCTGATCTGAGGTCTATCTTAGAAAAACAAGTGTCACCCTAAAGTTGATCGAAGAGATCATCAATTCTCAGAAGATGATACTTATTCTTGATAGTAACCTTGTTCAATAGAGGGTAATCTATACACATTCTAAGAGTAACATCTTTTTCCTCCCAAATAAGATCTAAGCGCCCCAAGGTGAGACACTTGGTTGAATGAAGCCTTTTTCAAGGAGATTTTTCAACTGCTCTTTTAATTCTTTCAACTCAGCTGGAGCCATTCTATATGGCAGAATAGAGATAGGACGAGTATCAGGAAGAATATCTACACCGAAGTCTATTTTCCTCTCAGGAGGGACTCCGGGAAGATCATCTGCAAAGACCTCTGGAAACTCACTTAGAACTGGAACTGACTGAATAGGTGCTGTCTCAACACTCAAAGTCATTAACTTAGACTAAGTGATAGATACACCTCTTTGAAACTAACTTTCTTGCATTAGGGTATGAAATAAAACTACCCTTAGGCACTGTTGAACTACTCCTCCACTCTAAAACTGGCTCATTAGGAAACTGTAACTTAACTACTCGAGTTTTACAAACAACTAAGGAATAACAGGCATGAAGCAAGTCCATACCTAGAATAAGATCAAAATCTAGCATGTATACGTCAGGCATGGTGTCCCTGTGATTGACGAAAATGGTACAATCACGACATACTCTCACTGCTACAATAGACTAACCAACAGGTGAAGAAACACTGAAGGGCTCAAGAAGTTGCTCGGGAAAAATATCAAAATTCATGGCAATAAGAGGAGTCACAAAATATAGACTCACTCCTAGATATAGCAAAGCATAAACATCAAAAGAAAGGACTTTGATCATACCAGTGACAACATTTGGTGAATTCTCTTGCCCTAGGCGACTAGTCATATCATACAAACTGTTTGCTCCTCCGCTTGTTCCTGAAGTTACCCCTCTAGGTGCAGCTGTATCTGGTGGAGCAAATGAAGAAGATTGGGCTCTATTGCTGGCATTACTACTACCTTGCCTATTCTTTGGACACTCTCTCATGAAGTGACAATTTTGACCACACTTGAAACAACATGTGGAGCCATCACGACACAATCTTGAGTGGTTCCTACAACATTTTGTACATGCAGGAGTCCCATTAAATCCTTGTGCTGCACTACCCTGAGACTCTACCGGTCTAGCTGTGATATTTTGCGAATTCTAATTATTGAACTCACCTCTATTTTTTGGTGCAGGTGCACTAGCAGATGATGGAGCAAGTCCATTTTACTTTTGTGTAGAAGATGACCGGTTCACATTACTCTTCTACTGCCTGAACTCATTTCTTGTTGTCTTAGCTTTCTTATTTAAGAACTCTTCTCTATCCCTCAGCTTAACTTTCTCCACCGGTTGCATATGGATCACCAGCCTTGCTATGTACAAATCTCCTCTCACTATAGTTGACTTTCCCTCCTTACTTGACAGACGAGATGACCTAGCAACGGAAAGACTCATCCTACTCCTTATGTCAGCAACCATCTCCAGGGCATAGCGGGAAAGTTGGGTGAACTTAAGACGATACTCCTGCACACTCATGGATTCCTGCTTAAGAGTGAGGAGTTCCCTTGCCTTTTCCTTTCTTAGCTCACGGGGAAAGAAACACCCCATAAAGGCCTCTTTGAACACAACCCATCTCACAATTAGTGCACCCTCATCTCTATTCTTCTTCCATTGGTCAAACCAGATTCTAGCGACACCCTTCAGATGGTATGCAACTAGTTCTATTCGCTTAGCATCACCAACATGCATAATCTCAAAAACCTTCTATAGCTCCTCCCCAAAGTTTTTCTGATCCTCAATGAAACTTGAACCGGTGAAGTCTGAAGGAATGGTCCTTAACAACTCACAAATTCTGGATGTATCGGCCATATCCTGTCGAACTGCTTTTTGTTGAGCAACTAGGTTGGTCCCTATTTGGCTCAATATCCAAATTGCATCCCGCAACTCAGCATTTGTGACCTCTCCTTTGGGTTACACATCTGGTGCATTGGGGAACCCTTGATCCTCAACCTTCCTCCTAGAAGGATGACCTTGAACACCTCTTCGTGGAGGCATGATCTAAATGATATACACAAGCACGAATTAGAAAGAAACTTTTATAAAGATGAACTCTATCGCACGAAAAGAGTATGAGAGAATTGAGATAGTTCCCAAATGTTGTTGCCTCCTAATTATGTAAGTGGCGCACTTCACACCGATAATTAGGACTCTACAGACACCACTTCATAGACACCCTAGGACTCTTGAACTTTATACTTGATACTAGGTTTGTCACACCCCAAACCTATACCTTGGACATTGCCAGCACTACAGAACGATTGTTGGCCCCAAGCGAACCTGTCACGCCTCAATTCCCATTAAGACGGACAGGCACCGGATGCCCTAAAGGCCCGAGAGAACCAACATGTAACCTTGCTTACTATGCATATAACTATGACAATCTTGTTATAAGTTCACATAGGATGCAGCGATACGAACCGACATAAGTAGACCCAAAAGTTATATACAAGACTTGGCCGTTGATGACAAAACTTGTTAAGACGCAACTGAACCATATACATAAGTCTACAAAGCCTCTAAAAGATAGAAAACCGTAGAGTAGGTCGGGACAGACCCCGCCTTACCCTTAACTACGATACAATACCAAAATGAATCTACCAAGGACTCAGTAAAGCTCTGAAGCAACTTGGAGCACACAAAAAGTAGCTTAGTGTCATGTGCTCCTATGAGGAGGTCTACTCGCTGGAGTATCTGTGCCTGCAGCATGAAATGCAGCGTCGCTCGTGAGGGACGTCAATACAAAAAAATGTACTGAATATGTAAGGCAATAACATATATAAAAAAAGAATTCGAATGAAACCAAGTATCAATATATGTGTCCATAAATCAGAACAGAAGACCACCTCTGTTAACTATTGTGGGATCATGTATCTTACATTCTTGTCTTTACCTTTTTGTGTGTTATGATCTTTATAAGGCATGTGATACGAATGACCAGCTGATCAGTGGTAGAAGAGGATGACCCATGCTAGGCATTTTAACCTTGGGATGCGGTCCTCAAAATTACACTAATTGGGATCGACCCATGCTAGGCTTTCACCCATGAGCTGCCACCCTTTTATACCAATTGGGATCTGCCCATGCTAGGCTTTCACCCCTGAGCTGCCACCCATAATTATACAAATTGCTTCACTTAGATTCTTTAATCTTTGAGATTGTTGTTTTGGTGGTCATAATCATTTTTTAGATTTGGTAATACGGACCAGTAGTAGAAGACATGAAAATAATACTTCAAGGCAGTATCAATGACATAAGGAGCTATGTACCTTCAATGCATTACTTGTGTGCTTAAATGACACAATTGACTTCAACTGACTATAGATTATTGAACATCTAATGAAGTAATTCTATACACTAAGGAGAGGGGGAAATATTGTTAGCTAATTAGAGATCGTACGCTGTCACTATGTTTCCTTTACAAGGCATATAACTTAGCAAATTCATTTATTGATATTAATCGCGAGTATCAGATTTCATGCAAAGGAATATGGAATCGAATTGCCCTACATACCTTATTTTATAACGAATACAACTGTCATGATTCATCCTCCCTTCTTGGGTGCTAATCTCCAATATAAGTCATGATTAAGTTAATCCATTTCACTTCCTTGACCTGAACTTCCTGCCAGCAACCCTCCACAATTTTCAGCAACCTTTCACAATTGTTAGGCTACTGGAGATAAGGGAAAGCAGACTGAAGTATGTTGGTGATGTCTTTGAGAATTAGGAATTCAATTCTAGGGACACTCGACTGTTTGCCCCCATATTTAATAGCAAACATATTTTTCCATAGGTTCCAACAGATAAAAATAGGAAGAGCCTGCAAGAAAATCTTATGTACTTCATTTTTGGTTTCCAGCCCCAACCACTTCATGAATTGATTTTTCAGAGGAATGTGTCTGTGAACAGTGCCTACGAAAGCTGAAAAGAAACTCTATATATGAGCAGAAAAATGACCACTAACAAATATATGGTTGATGTCATCCCATCCTTGAAGTCTGCTCGGGTCGCTTCCAAACATAATAATCTTCTCATTGGTAGGGAGTTTGGATCTTAAAGCTCTCCAAAGTAGAAAGGATATTAAAAGGAATAATTTTATTCCAGGTATGAGTGTCAATTCTACTCTTTTCCTTCTTTTTTCTGATGAGTTCCCAGGCAGTAAAGCAGGAAAACACACCACTAGTAGTTGGGGTCCACACAACTTCATCAGTATCATTCTCTTGGTGGAAAATTCTAGTGTTGAGGATTTTAGGAACCAAAAGAGGGGGTGCATGCCTTCTTACCATAAATTCATTCCAAGTGCCATCAGTAATAAATTGTGACACTGTGATAGTATTGAGGCTGGTAATATTACTGTCATGTTGAGCAAGAGGACTATCTCCCAACCAATTGTCCCACCAAAATGAACAAGTTTCGGAGTGTATTTTCCACCTGATTTGAGCTTCAACAGTGGCCTTGTTTCTCATCATATATCCCCAAACCAATGATTGCCCTGTATGAAGTTTTTTTCCAACTGGATGAGCTCTTTGGCAATATTTGGATTTAAGGAATTGGCCCCATAATGAAATTTTGGTTCTAAAGATCCACCATTGTTTGAACTGTAAAGAAGTGCAGATATCTTAAAGTTTTCTTACTCCAATGCCCCCTTCCTCATAGGGATAGCTAAGAGTTTCCCAAGACGCCCAATGTTATTTTTTCTTCTCTTTATCCCATCCCTAGAGAAAATCTGCAATCACTCTCTTCATATATTGGATGGTGGTTTTGGGAGGTGAAATTGCAGCCATAGTATGAATCGGGATTGATTGAAGTACATGTTTTATCAAAGTAGCTCTTCCTCCAACACAAAGAATTTTGGATTGCCATCCACTGATTTTCTTCATCACCTTTGCAATCAGATCAAAATAGTAGATAATTCATTGCCTCCCTATGTAAAGTAGGCATCCAAGGTAAGTGATAGGGCTCCCTTTATGAATAAAACCAGTAATCTCTTTGATCAACTGAATAATATGTACTGGAGTATTTTCAGGAGCCATGAAATGACTTTTGTCTTTGTTGATGAGCTGGCCGGATATAGTTTCATAGGTAGACAGGGTCTTCATAATAAGCTGTAGAGATAGTCTATCACTTGATGCAAAAATGATCACATCATCCACAAAACTCAAATGATTAATCTGTGGTCCCCTGTTTCCATTTGGAAACCTTTGTATTCTTGAATTTGATGTAGACTGTTCAACATCCTAGATAGTACCTCCGCACCTAATATAAATAGGGCTGAGGAAAGAGGATCGCCTTGCTTGAGACCCCTAGTCGAGTGAAAGAAACCATGGCTAGTTCCATTCACTATAACAGAGTACCAATTGTTGCTCATAATTCGCCAAATCATGTCAATGACCAACTCACTAAATCACATTTTCCTCATAACCAAGCAAGTGAAAGCCCAAGAGACTCTATCGTAAGCCTTAGCCATGTCGAGTTTGATCACCACATTGTCGTGACCCACCTATTTGGTCTTTTAACTTGCGCGTTTGGGGACTTCAACACTTGTTGGGCCTTACTACCAATTCTCCCTCTATTCTTGTCAATTTGGGCCATAATTAATGCAAGTAGGTGATCCACCTACTTGGACTTTTCACTTGGGCATTTTTGGACTTAAGACTATTGGGCCTTGGCTGTCCATTTTCCCCTTATTCTTCTACTCAACTTGGGCCAGATTAATGCAAGTAGGTGGTAGTGCACTTGACCCAATTGCATGGTCAAAAAAGAGTCTTAGGAGGTGATGCACCTACTTGGTCCTTTGGGCTGGTCAATAAGTCAAAGTAGGTGATGCACCTACTTGTCACCTACTAGCTTAATTAAGTCAAGCAAGCAACTCAATTATTTTATTCCATTTTCTAAATATAAATCCATTTTTCTTCAACTAAGCACTTAACTTTCAACTTTAAGCTCAATTACCACCTTACTACCTCTAGTTTAAATACTTCCGTCGGAGTTAACTTGCAGTACACATGCTGGAACGTGCAAGGAGTTACATCAACTTCCGAGCTAGTTTAAACCAACACTAATCATATAAGAACCATGGTCCCTCACCTTTACTATAAGGCGATGTCAAGTATCACATGAATAAAACTAGCATAAGCCTAATAGAGGTTGTTACAGAACCCTTGGCCTGGCTTAACTCTTAGAGGAAGACATACTGATATTAAAATTACTATAAAAAGTAAACTATTACTCCAATGTCTCAAAAGATAAACTCAGAATTGTTTAAAGAAACATATAACTGGCCAAAAGAGGCATCTCAGGTCTCAACATGGACAACTGAAAGGAAAAGACTCATGAACTAGTGTATATGTATCTATAAAGCCTCTAATACTATAAGTGGTGTCAGGGCAAGACTGCCAATCATCCTAACAACTGAAATAACTAACAATAAAGAAGGGATCATTCGGAAGCAAGGAGGCTCACTAATACTCTGGAATTCAACAGGATCAACAAAGAATGTTGATTGTGGTTACCTGTATCTCCATTATAAAAAATGCAGGCCAAATTGCGTCAGTACATGGAATGTACGAGCATGTGAGGGGTAAACTAAAACAAGATATAAGTTTGAACTGGAACTTAAGAAACACTTACCTCGTCTTAACTCAACACAACTCATTTCAATAGAAATAATGCAATATAAAGAAAACCTTTAAAACATTAGATAACAACTCAATGTATTAGAAAATACAATATAAACTCTATTTGTATGCAAAAATACAAAATAACTCTGTTTGGGAGATTTTCTAACCGACAACCATCACTATGAGCTATATGATGATACAACGTCTAGCCCACACTGCTAGAACTGTCTTATACTTTGTCAGGATATAAAACTCCTTAGCTAAGTGCATCCACTAATCTATGCTAAAAATCTATAAAGGAATCATCTAAAAACTATGACTATTTTCTACCCATGTTGGCTACATGGTTTATGGGGGCTGTTAGTTGTTAGAACTGTTCCCCATAACAGTTCTCAATACTACTACCAAAATATAATTAGCTTATTATGTTTTAAAGAAATCATTTCCTCTTCCTCATTTTTAAGATTATTACTCGAAAGGTTTCTCTAAAAAGAGATACTACTGAAAACTGTTCATGAACTGTTTGGAAATTGGTGTTTCCCTCATCTTAAAATGTAAAAAACATTTCTCTTGGAAATACTAATTTCCCATATACCATTTTAGTGAAAATGAACTCAACTCTTACTCTTCCTCAACTCAATGCTCAAGTCTGAAAACAAGTTTAAAAATAATTTGTAAAAATAACTTCTTAAATCGATTTGAAGAACTCTCAAGACTAGACTCTTAGCTCTACCTTTACTTTGAATTGCGAATTCAAGGTTATGATTCACATTGAGAATGATTTCTAGATGTTTAGAAGTCGTTTAGAGTAGTAAGAATCGATAGTAAGTAAAGGTATATGTTAAAAGAAGTTAGACGGATAAAACGATGGAAAAAAGGGTGGGGAAAGGCGAGTCTAGCACACTGCTGGTGCAGGGCGCCTGCCCATATAGTTCAAAGAGTCCAAAATTGTACACTGCTAGCAAGCCACGCCAGACCTGCTGGCGCATCGTGGGCGCATTGCACCACCACTCTCCCAGATCATCCTAATGAATTTTTCTTCTCGTTTTTTATACTAATTCGTCTAGAATCGATTTTTTTTCAATTTCATCTTCGATTCAATTACTCGATATAAGTACATGAGAATCTACTAAAACCAACTCTTAAACTCAATACATTTATCTCAAGAAATCATCAAACCCATCATAATTCAAGAGCGAAAGCAAAACTTCAAGAACACTAATCAAGACCTCTTATCATTCAACATTCAAGAATGAAATTATGCCGAAAATAACATGATTGGTGAGTGGGTGAACGAATCCAATACTATGATAACTCACATACCTCTTAGGTATTAAACCCTAGGCTAAACAACCTTCGATTCACATGAAATCTTGAAAACACCTTTACTTTCCTCCTTTTCTCCTCTTCTTGAACTTCTCTCAAAACCCTAGTGTAAATTAGGATTTGTAAAACTAAACCAAATTAGTTTTGTAACGACCCTAAAAATGAACTAGTGAAACTAGAGCTTAACGTGTGTGCTTTTGTGTTTCTCATCAGTTTTGAAGTGGTTTTATGTTGTCCTGAGTCAAGGTTGAAGGGTTTAGGGGTTAAATGTCAAGGTACAACTCACCTTGCACCACCCTAGGGGTCCTTGAGGAGCACTCTAAGTCTAACCCTTTAAGACCCATTGAAACCACCGAGTTGCCCAAAATATGGTGAACCACAGAAGGGGAATACTCCCCGTAGGTCCATCCACACCCCGTGGATGGCCTCCGTGGCTCATGGTCCCCAAAGCCATGTCTCTAAACCAAACAATGAGGTGACAGTACAGGGCGTCAACCCATCCACCGTCCGTGGATGGGGAGCCGTCGTTTGGCACTTGCAATCTAGTTTTAGTTTGGCCTTGGTGGGGTGAATTGATAAATTCACCCCAAGTCTTTTTAAGTGCATAGATGGTTATTTTAGGTGTATTAACATATTTTAAGAGTATTAGAACATTAAAACACTCATTTAGATTTCATCTCTCAATCCAAAACCCTTCCCTCCTAAAAAGTTCTCTCTACGAACTCCATTAAAGACCAAGAGGAGAAGAAGACTTAGGGCTGGAAGAGGAAGGTTTTTGGGTAGATTTTTCTTGGGATTCATCAAGTATAAGAAATGACTTTCGTTTTGATTCTTTCTACAATTCGATCTTCTATCACAAAAGAAAAGGCCATTATTATCTTATTTACTTTGATTCTGATAAACTAACTACTTTTTCCTACAAACACAAATCCTTCATCTAGGGTAAGTTTTCACTCTAGAGTCAATTTCAAAGAAGTTTTCAAGATTTTTCAAGTTACACAAAACCTTATGTTTTCTCAACCTCATGGGTTCTTGCATCAAACGTTTTCAAATGATAAACTATGATTATATTGATGTTTAACTGATGATTTAAAATGGTTTTACTCTACAAACTCATGATTTCTCTCAATTCCTAAATTGTGACTTATGAAGTGGGTTTGTTGATTATGAATGAATGATGGTAGATTTATGCTTAGATTTATTTGGATTATTGAATTGTTGATCCACTTGAAAGGTGGAGGTGTTTAATTACTTTGTCTATTGTGATCATGGCCTTGAAGGCATAGTTTGATGAATTGAAATATTATCATGATATTGTGTCTGGAAACCTTGATTCACGAAATACTTTCCTCCATGAAGTCCTCTCAACTCAATTTCGAAAATGGGTTTTTATTGTTCAAAAACTAGGGTTTTCATTCCAGTCATGGGCCCTTCCTAAAAACGTTTTCATTAGGTTATTTGATGTACATTATGGATGAGTTGACATTTTAATGGTTATTTTATAGTAAAACTCCCCACGAACCCATGAATTACCCCATGACCCCAAAATTCATGAATTTCAATTAAGGTATTGATGCAAGGTGATTTCTACTATGTATTGTGGTTATGTTAATTTGGTTATGAAACCTTGCCTTATTCATGTTAATGGTAGTGTATCTTTAATGTAAGTGTGATTCTTGGTTCATGACCTTGCAAGGGGTAAATTGTGAAGGTTTGTTCATGATTATTGATAGTTATTGATGAACCTATGAACTCATTTGAAAGGTGAGAACCCTATGACTACTGTGTTAATTGAGGTGTTGTTGGAAGACTAATTTCCCCTATCCTTACACATGTTTATGTATAAATGTCTAGAATGATGTTGATGTTGTTGTGTTGATTGAAGGGCTAGTTCTCATGAAAACACTATAAATAATGAGGTGAAATTACTCACCCTAAAATGTTGATTCTAAGGTGAAAGGTAGTTCTCACTTAAATGAATATGTGAGCTATTTTAGTGAGTTGTATTGAACGAAGGGTAAAGTATGCTTTGACACATGTAGATACATTTCCATTATTGATTATGTATAATTGGGAAATAATGCCTAGTACCGAGTGGATATGGACAATGAGGAAAAGGCCCCTCCGCTAATGCAATAGCTTGGGTCATCTATAGTAAACTCATGAGATGGAAGCTCCTCCACTAATGCAATAGGTTGGGTTTCTAGTAGCAGTCTCCCTATCGCATAACTATGTGCCAAACATAGGACTTAGCTAGTTGATTCACTTAGAAGCTCAATTTAATTAGTTCTACATTCAGCAAGTAAGAACGCCTTCTTTCGGTGTGGGGTTATATGACACAGGATTCCATGTAGCTCACATGGTCTATGTCAGTTATGGCTAATATTCCATAATACCAATAAGATAATGAATATGATAGGAACTATACTATGACTTCTTAATGGGTTTACTTGGTAGAAGTGGGGGTATGGGACTTCACTTTTACATTGCACAAGGAGACTTATTAAGATGTTATGGAATGTTTTCCTTATGGTGTGATAAGATATGAATATATGACTTTATTTATGGTTAGTTCATGTACTTATATAATTCCTAATTTATGACTATGGATTATGGTAAGCTTGAATATTATGGAAATCAATATGTGGCTTCAAGGAATGCTTAGTAAAGTTGGTATTATGGAATGCTAAGCATACATTGCACAAGTGTTCTTAGAGGTTGCTAAGGTATTGATATTACTATGTTATGAGTATGTTGTGACTATAGCTTGTCTTCTATGTTTGAAAATGCATATTGGCTTTCCAAACTTAATGTATGAAAGTCCTCTAAATGCATGAATGTGTCCTGAATGAATCTAATGAAGAATGTTGGGTTAAATTCTTAAATGTAAAGATGCATGCTATACTTGGATTGTATTATGAGTTACTTCCTTGTCATGTCTATTCTATATGAATGTGCCTTGCCTATGGTGACTTCAAAGGAGTACTTAGTGTGAGTAGTAGTATAGGATGCTCCTTGCACATTGCACAAGTATGACTTAGAGTTGTCTTAGATGTTGGTATTAATGTGATGATGTGATTCATATAATTTTTATGTCTCTTAAATGCTTTATTGTGTAAAGGTGGAAAGGATGAATGGTAAGTTTACTTTTGGGTGACCTTAAGGTGGTGCCTTAGTGTGGGTGGTGGTATGGGATGCTACCCATACATTGCACAAGGCATAGCTTGAGGGTTACTTGAGATGGAGGCTCAAGGTGAAGGTAAAGGGTTATATGTGATTTTGCTCAAATGTGAATTATGTGACTTTGTATGTTGGTTCTGACTTATATTTTGCCTCTTGTATCAATGTTCTTGAAGTTTTACAAAAATGGCATAATGCATGACTTTCAACAAAATGTCCCTTTTTAAAGCATGTTTTTGCATGGTCATCATACTTAGTATATTTTTGTGTGCTAACCCATATTTTCTTATTTTTACTACAAGTGTAGGTTTCGGCAAGTGATTTCTTTCTCTAGGGATGCTTGGGATTAGAGTTCTCTCAAGACCTCGTTTGGTATTTCCTCATATGTCTATGGCTAGGATTTTATGTTTAAGACTTTGTTAAGACTTATATTGTAAAGAGCCGCGACCCTAGATTGTTAAAGTTTGTCTAAGATGTCCATGTGAGACATTGTATTCCGCTTCTTTATAAATGAGTTTTGATAGCTTGGATTTATTAAAGAAAAATTTTAAATTATGCACTATTTCTATGTATCTAATGTTATGAATCCTAAGAGGCTTGTATTAGACCCCTTCGGGGTCGAGTACACCGTGTTACGACTAGGTGGTGCTCTCGGGTCGTGACAAGTTTAGACCCCTAATTATTTATTAAAAACGTTTTAAGCTGACTGGGTAAGGAAAAGTCAAAAATACCCTTCATATTTTTAGGTAATTTTCCTTATATGGACAACTTGACTTTAAACGGGCATATTTGCCTCATACTAGCTCCAAAATTAGCAAGCTCGGTGGTGTTGGAAAGAAAATTCCAAGAACTTTCATTTGATATATTATGGGCCACCTAATCTGTCTTGTACTTAAAGATATGGTCGTTTGAAGTTGACCCAAAACACATAACCTATGCCTGACTTGTAAAATTTTGAAATTTTGCTATTTCCAATTTAGTTCTTTCTATTTTTATCTCTTTCAAATACCGAGGTGTTACATTCATGAAAAGGTCCCTCAAGATATATTACAAAATCAATTAGTTACCACAAAGCACGACTAGAAGAAATTGCAAGAAAAAACAACTTGGTAAAACCTCTTTTGATAAGAACTAAAGGATGCCGGTGAAAGTTATAAATGCATTGTTAAGAGTCTAAGTGGAAAATTGTTTGAGTATATATTATTAATCTTGTGTTTAGAAATAATATTCTATCAATTTTAAAGATTAAATATCTAAATGGGAGATTGTTAGGGTATATATTGTTAACCATGCATTTATTAGATATAGTACATCATAACAATTGTTATGGTTAAAAGAATAAGTAGGAGATTATTGCGATATATACTATTAACCATATGTTAAGATATAATTTTTATTATATAATAAATATTTATTAAGTTTTAGTATATCATATGTTCATTTATTGTGTTTGTTTACTCATATAGTAGATGATTTAGAGTAAAGAGTTTTAGCTTATATAGAGAGGATTAAACCATCGGTTACAATAAGTATAAAGTTTTTTGCTCACAATCTCGGATGGAAATTGGACATGTCATTGTACGATTGTAGGACAAGATTATATATTATTTATCTTGATTATGGGAACAACGTAGTTCCAACTTCTTATGCTAGTGTATTTTGTATGCATTGAACGGGACCGAGTTGAGATAGTTGCTTTAGAGTGACTAACAAACGCATATTCTCTAAACTGTTAAATGTACTTATATTTTTAATCCCGATATAACCATTATCATATGTATATATTAAATATAATTTTGATTTATTAAAAGGTGAGATTTTGAGATGGGTCAATATGCCTGGTTGATTGGATGATAATATTATATATTGGTGAAATAATAAGTTAGTTGATGGAATCCCTGTATCGATAAAGAGATTTATATTATGTCTTTTGTGAGAAGCTTATAAGTTTTCATCGTGTCAAACCTTGCAAATGAATTTTTTAATCGAATATATGAAATAAGTAAAACAGTGTTCTTAAGGAAATAAATCATTGAATTAAATTCATTAATAATTTAATTTATTGATTACTATTTGTAACCTTAACATGGGGAATCACATAAGTGTTTAATGTGGAATTTTGGAATATAAATAGAGGAGTGCAATTACAAATTTCTTGTGGAATGATTTGTAATATATTATGGTAAGAACAATTCAAATTAATTATTTGGAATTATTTTCATAATAGGAAGTTGCAGTAAATAATTATGTGGTCCATACGGTGTCTATATTTAACTGGAATTCAGAATCCTATTTTCTAGAAAAAGAGGAACAAAATAACGTGTGTTTTCTTATTTTCAAGAAAAGTGTGGGTTTTCTTCTCTCTTTTGGACTACGAAGAAATCTCTATAAATAGGGGTTTTTCTAACCTAGAAAAGTAATCACTTTTCTATACAATACTTGTCCACCCAGGTATTGAAAGAGATTGGATGTGAACTAGGGATAATTATAGAAAACTACAAAGTTGTTGCCTATCTTGTGCATTCCCTTGAAGGTCTGTTTTACTTGTGGATTTTCTTTAATGTATCTTCTCACGCTCCAAGAGGTAATTCTTGAATTAAATTTTAGTAGTTTTATGTGCTCTAACATTATTATATGTATTCTAGCATAAACGTTATTAGTTATCTATCATTCATATAAGCAGTATAATTTTGGTATGATTCCATTGTGCATATAGTTGTCCACCAGTTATAACTAATATTAATAGATTCAATAAAAATATCAATAGTTGAAATCCATGATCCACCTTAGGTAGAGGCAAAAGTTTTTTTTTATAAAGATTCTCAACTCAAGTACCTAGAAATATAATATTACCACAATAAAAAAAAATGATAACCAGAGATCATAAGGTGGTATTTGAGTCTAAAGTTTAAACTTACATAGTGTATAAGTTATAAGTTAAGTTAAAGGTATTAAGGTCTAGAAATTGAATAAAATATTGAGGCACTTGCTTGACTTAACAATATAGTAGGTGACAAGTACGTGCATTACCTACTTTGACTTATTGACCAGTGCAATGGACCAAGTAGGTGAATAACCTACTAAGACTCTTTTGACCATACACTACCACCTACTTGCATTAACTTGTCCCATTTTGATTAGAAGAATAAGGGGAAAATGGACAGCCAAGTCCCAATATTCTTAAGTCCAAAAAGGCCCAAGTAGAAAGTCCAAGTAGGTGGATCACCTACTTGATAAATTATGGCCCAAAATGAGAGAGAAAGTCGGCAAAAGCATGTCACTTTAAAAGGGATTGATACCAGCTTTTTCCAACTATGTTTTACTTTAATAAAAATTTGATTTCTAGAGCTTTCTCTATTCTCTCTCTTAGCTTCATCTATCATCTATTAAATACTATTAGGGTTCTTGAATATTAGGAAGTTAAATCTATTGGAAGGTATAACATAAGACATGTTGAGGAGGATAACCTTTACCTTTAAGAATCCAAGTCTTAGGAAGTAGTAGTTCATTCCAGCATGGTAAGCTACTATAATTTTCTCCCTCTTGTTCTTGAGTTAATTAGGACATTTGGTATGTGTTAGTGAGTTTGAAATTGTTCCTTCTACATGGTATAGTATTGGGGAGGATGTTCTGGTGGTTAGTGCATGTTGGGACAGCCATGGAGGGAGTCCCCTTTAAATTCAATTATGACCTAGTTTGAGAATCTTAAGAGTAATGTTAGTTCTTGATGTGCTGGTGATCTGAAACCAAGATTCATATTGCTTCTGTTACATTATTATGTTTAAGGACTGTTTATGTATGTTATGATAAGGAATGTGACGGGTTGTGTGGAGAAGTTATGGTACATTAAAGGACTTAAATATTGTAAGGAGTTTTAAGGAGGACCTGATATGAAGGTTGTATAGTATATAGACGCAATTAAAGGGAAGGGAAGGAAAGAAAACAATGGCGAGATAAATTGCATGTTTACTGCTTGGTTACTATTTTGGTGAGATCAAGTAGCTCATATTGGTTGATTAGCTACTAATACTAGTCTTACAACTTATTTTATTGTAAATTAGTAATCACAAGAAAAGGAGATTAAGTCATACTTTTTGAATTGTATAGCAAGGTATGTAAAGCTATTTGATTTCCTATTTCTCTAGTCGGAATCCAACACTTGTATTACAAAGTTAGCTTTCTAAGTTCCCTTGGTAGTGACTGATCCATAGTTGCAGTTCCTACTCCCTAGAGTATTAAAGCGAATACTCTAATATGAGTTTATTACTAAATGTATGTGCTTTCTCTACCAAGTATTAGCATGCAAGGTTTAAACTTGTTTCATCATCAAAGTACCCTTGGCACGTTTTCCCCTTATATAAATCAAAATGATCCTAGATTACACATGGTACATATGTTTATACGTTGGATATACAATCTACCCATATCATGCCAACTTGCATCAATTGTCTATTCCATAATATATGTCATCTTTTCACATGTTCATATGTTCACTTTATTGTATATTACTCCCATTGTGATAGACTATAATGTTGCCTCACAAGATCCCTACTTGCTTTATTTTACATTTTATATGTTCTGATGTTTGACGTATTCAAAGACACAACTTTCAAATCAAGTGTCAACGATCAAGTGTAGTAATATAACCCAACCGAATGGGTTGGGGTCGAGTCCCAAGGGAGCAGTTAGTAGTCGAGAATCAAATAGAAAAGTAAAAATTAGTTTAAATGAATCATAGTTATAAATATTTACAAATAAAAACATATTAAATCTAAGGGTGACACGAATGTCAATTATCAATGGGGGGTTTTCTATTCTACTAGTGAAGAAAAATAGTGAAAATAAAAAGATGTGAATTAGGTAGATGGGATTCTTGGGACGTGATAGGAATATGGTATTAAATAAACAATCGGGTAAATGCTATTGATAGTAAATCACTGAACATTTGCAACTAAGATAGACTTTAGTGGGGGTAATTTCTCTCTCGAGCAACTTACTCGGATCAACTCGGTTTCTCTTGAACACAGAGTTGCAGCTTTTAAGCACAACCTTCGCCTTAGCCCATTCACTCTATCGAGCTGAAT
Source organism: Solanum acaule (assembly GCA_036250505.1). Lineage (NCBI taxonomy): Eukaryota > Viridiplantae > Streptophyta > Magnoliopsida > Solanales > Solanaceae > Solanum > Solanum acaule. The sequence goes on along the minus strand of JAJOOR010005547.1, from coordinate 53,047 downwards.
GTGTGGGAAAAGGCCTAGGATTCACACTCTCGAGCTGAACCCACGACAACCCTATAACCACCGGCTATCAATTTAGTAGTTTTGGTTTTAATACCTCTCTCTCGAGCAAGCCAAAAACACTAAGATGAAATCGCATTTGCAACTACAATCCCATTAAGTTCAAACACAACTACTAAACGAAATCACATTTAAATAACAAATAGACTATCAATGAGCAATACCCAACAATAAATTTAACCCATATTCACAAAATCACACCCCAAGAATTGGGGTTTTAGCTACACATAGGGAAAGGGAAGAAAATGATACCATATTGAAATAACATCAACTGAGTATGATTTATATTCACTTCAAATGAGTCTTGAATGAAGAATTTCCAATACCCACTTCCAATTTCTTGGAATTGGAAGTCTTCAAATCTTCAAGCTCAAGAACAATGTCTCCCAAAAACTCTAAGCACTCAAAATGAAATATTCTAAAACTTCCTAAATTTTTGGATAGATACTAAACTAAAAATTCCAAAAAGTATTTACGATGTTTAATAATTTGTACTGCGAAGGACCACTCAATGCTATTATTAGGGATCACCGATGCACTCGGTGATCCGCCCTTTGGTCTGCTTCATGGCCTTTCAACTTTTGTCTTCACCATCTTCGCATTCTAGATCATTTGGCGATATAGTACTGCTTTGCGGAACTAATCGGCGACGCGTCGAATGCTCCTTTACATCACCGATTTGATCTTTTCCTTTAGGCCTCAGCTCACTAGAACTTTGGGTGAGGTTAAGGCCATTCGGCGACTCGCCTAATGCTTTAGGCGATCCTCAGGCCTTCTTTTCTTCGTCTTTTCAGCCACCTTGTTCCTTTTTGCCAAGTAGTGTCCATGTTTTGTCTCAAACTCCAAATACCTGAAACTCAAGCATTTACATCAGTTATTAAGACAAAATATGTATTTGAGGACACTAAATCTATCAAAATGAAAGCCTAAAAGAGTCAAAATTGTGGACTCATACTTACTTGGAATATGCATTTGTCTTTAAGTTGAATCTGCCCACGTTCTCCCTTGGTTGCACATTAATGTATACCTTGTATTTGATATTAGTTAGTGAGTATTTGGCTATCATATAGAGTTCAAATCTCTTGGATGAATGTTAAATGTCTTCACTTGATATGTACTTTCATTTGAGATGACAAAATGCTTACTAATTCATATAAGCTCCTAAGTATTATGTTGGTGTCACATTTGCTTCCCATGCCCTTGTTATTATCGTAAGTCTATATTCATCTATCTTCTACTACTGGTCAATAGTTCCAAATCTCAACAATGATTATGACCACCAAAACAACAATCTCAAAAGAGTTGTGATCATCAAAAGAAAAATATCAAGGAGTTATGAACATCAAAACAAAAATCTCAAAGATTAAAGAATATAAGTGATACAATCTGTATAATTATGGGAGGCACCCTGGGGGAAAATGCCTAGCACAGGTCGATCCTAATTGCTATAGAAGTGCGGCAGCTTAGTGGAGAAAGCCTAGGATGGGCCGGTCCCAATTGGTATAGAAGGGTGGTAGCTCAGGGGTGAAAGCCTAGCATGGACCGATCCCAATTTGGGAAATTATGAGGACATCATCCTAGGGGTTAAAATGTCTTGCATGAGTCATCCTCTTTTACTACTGATCAGCTGGTTATTTGTATCATATGTCTTATAAAGATTATAACACACAAAAAAATAAAGAAAAGAATGTAACATACTAGATTACACAAGTATAAGCAAAGGTGGTCTCATATCCTTCTCTATTTGTATTTGGTTTCACTTGATCTATCATTTTACAAATGGTTGTATTATGCCTTACACATTTAGTGCATTCTTTCGTACTGGTGTTCTTTATTGGGGAAGTTGCATTTCATTCTGCAGGTACAGGTACTCAACTAGTAGATATCCCCAATAGAATCACATGATACTCAATGGTTGTTGGTGAACTCCAGGTTGATTCGGGGCTTTACCGAGTCTTTACTATGCATATTTTCCTAGTTGTACAGTCATGGTTCCAGTAGAGGCTTTGTAGACATTGTAAAGCTATCATTGGTGTTCACAATTTTATTTGTCCCTTGTATTGGTTCAGCTAGTCGACATGTATTGTATATGTAGCTTGTCATCAGTAAATCTATCTGCATAGTAGTTTAATTTTTCATCATAGGTCACTTGTAAAGCATGTGTTCATATGGTACTTGTTCGCCTCACCTTAGATTGGGGTGTGACAAAAGTCGTATTAGAGTAGTTCATCCTAGGGAGTCTACAATGCCGTGTCTAGTAGAACCTTACTTAGGAATGTGTTGCACACCACATTTATAATTAGGGGGCTGCTTGGACATTCAGGAAATGTTACCTTCCTTCCTAATCCAGATTATGCGATAGATCGAAGTTAAGAAGTCAATTTCTACTTGTACTTAATCATACTATTCATATTATGCTTATGATTGTTAAGGTTAGCAGTAGATAAAATGTCAACATGCAACCTACAGAAAAGGATTTGAAGTTGTTAAAATTTAGACAAGATTGAGCTCATTTTATTAGACCATCCCACTCCTCAAGGTATGTAATGGCTTTTATGTTATTTGCATCTAAAGTTGCATTTGTACCATTTGTATCACGTTGGTTCAATTGAGAAAGATGTAGTATATGCTTAAAAAAATGGGTTACCTAGTTACATATATGAGTTGTAGCATTTCCTGGCACATCTTCTTAGGAGGATGTAACCAATTCTCGAGTTCTATATTTCCTACATATTTATAGGATCTATTCCTATAGAAGACACCCGTTCTTAGTCTGTGCTATACATAGAATTTTTGGCACTACACATGTACTCAAAATTGTTGTTGTTGAACCAATTTCATTTAGTTGGAAGAAAACAGTGGCACAATCTCTAGTGCAATAGTGTTACTAGAGATACCCCTAATTGGCTGACAAGGCCCAAATTCTCACCATATATTATCCCAAATATGCTAATAGTTGGCTTTTATATGCTTTGTGCCAACTACCCCGAATAAGTACTAATAATAGTTGTATTCTTTTCATGGTTATAAAACTTAAGGATAAGTGTGCCAATTTCTGAAAATGTTATATGTATGGTAGTTCCTATTATGATCTACGTTTTGGCTATAGAAGATTAGTATGTGACTAAATGGTAAGGTTAACAAAAGGAAAATTGATTGGTTAAACCTAAGTTGTGATTAGTCAGGTTTTACATAGTGGGATTAGAGTACATAAAGCTACTAGTTTTGATTGAAATGTACTTGTTAGATAGGAAGGATGTGAGAATGAAGCTTGAATTACATGGGCCGAATATGTACGTAGAGTTTCTAGTTAGAAAGAGATGGGATATGCCAAATTCCCTAAACATAGGAGTAGGGGGTGATATGAGGATGCTATAGATGAGTGATATAGGTGATTATGAAAGAGGGGTTGCTAAGTGTATGAGGCAATAAAAAGGTTTCAACTCTTCAACCCTAAAGAGTTATAATGGCGCACCGAGAACAACTTTGTTAACCTTTGTTAGACAGAGAAGCCATTTTAGTATTGTTTCAAGTCTAGATATTTGGTCTTGATAACAATAAGAAAAAATAGGGGAATAGACAGGTTACCTAGATAGAAGATACATGGACCTAGTTAATCTACATGATTAGTACAAATGAGAAGTAGAGCATAATACACATGTATAGACTTCCATCAAATTGAATAGAGCTACTACAGGATTCATTTAATATATGCCTGAACTAATTCATCAATCATAGTCTAGTTAGGGGAGAGGAAAAATTAATCATATGCTAGTTGTTCTTATCCTCTATCTTGCTTGGGAAAAGACTCGGAGCACCCTCACTTGTTATAAAGAAAATATATTAGTATGGCAAGACCTATCTAGTTAAGCGCAAAGCGGCTAACTCTAAGATGTTATGAATCATGATATAACTTTATAGGTACTTGACATTTACTTGTTATTAGAGTTCATGTTTTATGGTGCGTTCAAGCTTCACTATTTATTTTCAATTTCAACCTTCAAAGAGCAGCAAGCATTGAGCGTGATATAGCATAAGCTAGTAATGAAGGCAAAGTGGACATTGGCCTCCTATTCCAAAAGATGAACTATTGAGGATTTTTTTTCTAACTTAACTGTAGTATTTATATTGACCTAGATGGAGGCCAAGTCCCAATAGTAGAACACCTATAAGAATTCTTAAGAGATTGAAGATAGTAGATGGGGAAATCAATTATAGTGCCTTGAGGTAAGTAAGGAATATGACCAGAACTATCCCACCTGTGACTTAACACTTAAGACAATGTGTTTTGCCCTTAATATAGTAGAGTGGTTCTATAGGATATCTCGTATTTTCCAAAGATGGTTTGTTATATAATTATGCATGCTGCATGTTCTATAACTTATCTATTTTTATGTCATTTACCATTTGTGGATTACTTTCTCACATGTTCCTTAATGTCATAGAATTCTTGTATGTAAGTGTAATCCACTTCGAAGTACCCTTATTTATTGCATTATGTTTCCGTAGGACCTTTTCCCTACATGTTATTTATTGCACTAGTTACTTTCCACATGTCACTTGTCCATATTGTGTGGGTACTGCAGGCTAATTGATCATATGGTATGGGAAAAATTAGTGCTCGTTGGTTATATAAATCACATATCACTTGTTTACATGTCATATTCATCATAAACTATTTCTATATATATTACATGCCTCGTAGCCTACTTGCTTGAACATTACAGGCCTTATAGGTTTTCTAGCCATGTGTCATTTGCTCACTTGCTCATATTTCATATATGTACTTATTGACATGTAAGTCCACTTATCCATGCGATATAACACACTTGCTCAATGTGATTTTTGTTTCGTAGGTCATTTTCTTATATGTATACATGTCATATAGTCAACTTGCTTACATATTATATAATTCATAGCTTTAGTACTCAATCATGTGCTTATCTAGTCAATTTCCTACATTCCTTATAGTTCATTCGCTCACACACTACCATATGAACCATATGCGCGCATACACCACATATTTCTATAGCTTAATGCCCATGTACCATGAGCTCCCTTTTGGTCTAGTCTGCCTATGTGTCATACCCAATGTGACTTATTTGTCCGTATACTATGCTCATTTATGCTTATTGACTTGAGTTTTGAACATTTTGGGAAAACATTTCCTTGTATCATTATGTAGTGAAGATTTTGACCAGAAAAGGTTAGGCATATATGTAAATTTTATCACAACCATAGATAAATAACTTAGCATAATGCCTTATCAAAAGGTGCAACATAAAACTTTAGAGTTTATATTAACAGTTATGCGTTCTTATAAGACTCACCTTTGAAAAGCGTCATATGATAAAAGAGAAGGGAAAGTAGAGCCCTGATAGATTAGGCCTATGATTTTATGTTTAAGTTCCATATAATAAAATTGGGAGATACTATAGTAATTCTTGATTGTTAAGGCCCAAAAGCAAAGCACAAAAGGTGTAACCTCCATTAAAGCATTGTGGAAGGACTACAATATAACATAAGATACTTGGGAATAGAAGATGGTAGAGATCCTAAATACACCTCCTCATTCTAAACATCAACATAAGTATCTGAGATCATGTGGTCCTGTTATATGATCATAAGTCCAACTAGCATTTGTTCATTTGATATGTCATTTACATGTCTTGTGTTTAGGTATATATAATTCCTTATTTGTAGGTGTTGTACTTGTGTCTTATAAGAATAATCAAAAGGTGCAACATAAAACTTTGGAGTTTATATTAACAGTTATGTGTTCTTATAAGACTCACCTTTGAAAAGCGTCATATGATAAAAGAAAAGGGAAAGTAGAGCCCTGATAGATTAATCCTATGATTTTATGTTTAAGTTCCATATAATAAAATTGGGAGATACTATAGTAATTCTTGATTGTTAAGGCCCGGAAGCAAAGCACAAAAGGTGTAACCTCCATTAAAGCATTGTGGAAGGACTACAATATAATATAAGATACTTGGGAATAGAAGATGGTAGAGATCCTAAATACACCTCCTCATTCTAAACATCAACATAAGTATTTGAGATCATGTGGTCCTGTTATATGATCATAAGTCCAACTAGCATTTGTTCATTTGATATGTCATTTACATGTGTTGTGTTTAGGTATATATAATTCCTTATTTGTATGTGTTGTACTTGTGTCTCCTCAATTAATTGCATGGTCAAGAAAAGGCTTTGATTTGTCTTATTCTTATTTCATGAACCATATCTATTGAGAGGTCATGCGAGACTTGTCTATACATGTTTTAGGTTAGTCTATATATTTTTGATAGGCCTATTTACAAAGGAAACTCTTTGAAATCTCCAAATGAAATTCCAAGTTTAACCAAACTACCAGCTTTACCTATCATTCGAGGACGAATAATCATAAGGGGAGAGGTTGTAACACCCTGCATTCTACGTGTACTATTTCTATTTATATGATGCTTATAAATTGCCTTGTGGTATAGTTATAGACTTGGTTTCCTGTGCGACTAGTGACAATAAAATAGGTTTAAAGTGAACTTTCCATTGATTTTGATGCGACCCGATTAAGTTGACTTCGATGGAAGTATTTAAACTTGAGATCATAAGGTGGTATTTGTGTCTAAAGTTTAAACTGACATAGTGTTTGTAACGATCCGGAAAATTAGTTGGTGAACTAGAGCCTAAGGGTTAAGAGCAAGGGCTAAGGGTTTTGGGTGAAGGCCATGGTTAGGGGACCAAGGCTGCCTAAAACTAGGCCTAGCCACTGCCTACCATGACCACAAGGGTCTTCATGACCCGTGGTAGCCACCGCGAGTTGTGGTGCCACCCTTGGTTGGTGAGGCAGTGTGCCCAAAAATGGTGCCAAGCCAAGGCCCCCATTCACAAGCCACTTCACGGCTCATGGTCATGACCACGGTCTATGGGAGGCTCGTGGGGTGGACTTAGCGTCTTGGGAGAAATGTCATGTTGAGGGTGCTACTAGCCGAGGGACCACGGGCACCACCACGGGCCGTGGTGCACTTAACGAGCCATAGAGGGTGATCGTGAAGATCACTTAGGTTCTTGGAGGCAAGGCTTTGGAAGCTTTGACACTGCCTCAAGACCTCGACTTTCACCACGACTCGTGGTCTTGACCACAGATCGTTGGAGGTCTCGTGATTATGCCTTGGCCTCGTGGGAGGCATGGAAAGTTGAGGAGGCTACAGCCCAAGGGACCACGGGCACCACCACGAATCGTGGTACCCTTAATGTGCCGTCCAAGTGGGCGTGGTCCCTAACGGGGGCTGCCCAAGTTGACGGTTATTATGTAATTTCCTTTTAACTAATTATTGTGTGGGGTCATTTTTAATAGTTTTATATCACTTATATATATATAGTTTTAAGTCATAAAACACTCCATTTACTCCTTTATTCTACAAAACCCAAATCAAATCAAAAGAGTTCTTCCTTTAAAAAATTCTCTCTCTAAAAGTTCCCAAAGAAGAAGAAGAAGAAGTGGGAGCTAGGGTTTGTGGATTCAACGTGTTCTTCGACAAATTTCTTGGGGATTCACAAGAAAGGTATGGTGATCCTTCATCTAGGGGTAGCTTTCAGCCCTACAGTCCATTCAAAAGTAGATTTCAAAGTTTTTATGTTTCTAAAATACCTAGGGGTTTACTCTAAATCATGGGTTCCGTGTTCAAACCTTTTCAAAGGTTTACTAATGACAAATTATGATTGAATTAGTGTTTAATTGATGATTTATTATGAAAATACTCTAAGAACCCAAGAATCTCCTCAATTCCTAAATTGTACCTTTCTGAAGTGGGTTTGTTAATTATGAAAGCATGTGAATAGAATACGTCTAAATTGCTTTAGGTTATTGAATAATATCATTATCCATTCCTACATTGTAGTTAACTATTGGTGTGTTGGTGATTTGTGATTCATGGCCTTGAAGGGCAAAGTATGAAAAATGGAAGTATTATCATGATGTCTTGTATATGAATGTGAATCTAATGAAGGTAATGTGATCATGTCTTGAATGTAATTGTGTTATTCCTGATCGGCTAGTTCTCAATTTGACACTTATGAATGTTGATGATGGAATCTGAAGGGTTCTTCAATGTAATGGATGTCTTGAATTGGTAGGCCTATGCATCCTCTTCTAGTATAAATGAATGTAATGTTGATTATTGAATCTTGGATCGATAGGCTAATCGCACCCTTTCGTGCATGTTAATAATGAACCTTGGGATCGGTAGGCTTATGGCACCCTTCCATAAATGATGTTAATGAATCTTTGATCGGTAGGCTAATGACACCCTTCCAAGAATGTTAATGATGAACCTTGAATTCGTAGGCTTATGGAACCCTTTCATGAGGATTCAATGAGCTATCCTAATGTAGCTTGAATCGGTACGCTTATGGCACCTTTCATGTGTTAATCAATGTAGTTTGGGTCAGTAGGGCAATGGCACTCTCTTATGTGTAATAATGTTAAAGTAATAAAATACTCTATGGGATTGCAGGCTAAGCACCGAGTGGATTTGATAAGATGGAAGCTCTCCTATGTTTAGGTTGGGTTTCAATGAACATCTTTCTTATCCCTTAACTATGTGCCCACATTAGTATAGCTAGTGGATCCACCGAAGCTAAAATGTAACTAGTTCTACCTTAGGCAAGTAGGACAGCTTTCTTTGGTGAGGAGTTATATGACACCGGATTCCATGGTTTGCTCTCATAGTCTATGTCGGTTAATGCTTATTCCCATCATGTGAGATGTGCACTATGGTTATTTGAGAGGTTATATGAAGTGTGGGTGGTAGTATGGGATGCCATCCATGCATTGCAAGAGTAGGCTTTGAGAGGGCTATAGTGAGTTCTCTAATGTCTTTATGACTAATGAATGAAAGTTCCCTTAATGAGGCTAATGAAGAATGTTCACCTAAATGCTTAATGTGATGATGAATGATATACTTGGGTTGTATTATGAGTTATTTTCCCTTGTCATGACTTATGAAATGTATGTGTTCCTTATGCATGAGTATTGATAGAAGATAAATATGAAATGGTAAGTTCATCTAAGGTGGCCTCAAAGTGATACTTAGTAGGGACAGTAGTATGGGATGCTATTCTTACATCGCAAAAGTATAGCTTAGGGTAAATTAAGGTGGATGTACAAATGTGATGATTATACTTGTATTTTATGCCTCTTATATTATTGTACGTGATGTTTCTAAAAATTGGCATAATGCATGGTTTCCAACCAAAATGTCCCTTTAAACCATGATTTTTGCATGGTCATCGTACTAGGTACATTTTTCTGTGCTAACACATATATCTCTTATTTTACTACAAGTGTAGGTTCCGGCAAGTGAGTTGCTATCCGTCTAGTTCAAAGGCTTGGATTGAGTTCTTCCAAGGCTATTTGTATATTCTCATACATTCGAGGACACATGCTTTATTGATGTTCTTTTCTTTCTTGTAATAAACAATTTATACATTCTATTTTAAAGGGTCATGACCCTACTTCTGTTTCATGACATTTTTAGATGGCCATGTGAGACAAGTAAACTTCCGTTGTTTTAAATAATGTTTTGATTGTTTGGATATAATGTAAAGTTTTTAAATTCCGTACTATTTCTATATATCGAATGTTATGAATGCTATGAGGCTCTTCGGAGTATTGTACGCTGTGTCGAATCTAGGGGGTTCCCCTGGGTTATGACAAATACGGTATTAGAGCACAAGATTTTGGGTATGGTTTTTAGGATTGATGTCTCATAAGCCACGTCTAGTAGAGTCTTGTTCATGGGTGTGAGTCGCGACACATTTATAAATGAGAGGCTATAGGACGGTAGGAAGCTACACTTCTTTCATACTCTTTAAGTCGTTCTGTAGAGTTTAGCTCTATAAGTGTCATTTTCCTAACCCTCCTCTTGTGTTTATAGGATATGAATACAAGAGCGAATGCAAGAAGGATGGAAGAGGAGAACGTGAATGAGGGAGTTCCTCCCCAAGGTTCTCAAGGTAACTAAGTTCATCAAAGAAACCAAGTTCCTATTGATCCTACGGCTATGAAAAATAAGGAAGTTATGTCGGCGCCCAAGCTACTAGGTGTTGAGGCACATGTAAATCCTATTGTGAGTACTATGGCTTCTAGGTTGAGAGGCTTTGTGAAGATGAATCCTCCAGTTTTCCTAGATTCTAAGGTGGGAGAGGATCCCCAAGAGTTTTTGGATGAGGTGTATAAGGTAGTTAATGCTATGGGGGTGACTTCTATAGAAAAAGCGAAACTTGCTGCTTATCAATTGAAAGATGTTTCTCAAGTTTGGTTCACCCAATGGAAGAGTAATAGGCCGGTAGGAGCGGGGCCTATAGATTAGGTAATGTTCAAGGATGCATTCCTTGGTAGGTTTTTCCCCCGTGAGAAGAGAGAGGTTAAGATGGAGGAGTTTATCAATCTTAGGCAAGGTAAAATGAATGATCAAGAGTATACTTTGAAATTTACCCAATTGTCTAAGTATGCTCCATCTTTGGTGTCTAACCCAAGGGATGAGATGTGTCGATTCTTAAGCAGGAGATGGTATGTTGAATAGTAATGTTGTTGAGCATTCTGATATCCTTATCACTTTCTTATATTCCTATTCAAGCTTGTGACCAAGAGTTCCTTGTAGCTTGTTTCATGTTTTGGAGTCATGTGTGATTTATATGTTTCCATGATCTCCTTGTTTTATCCACGTTTTGATGAAATTTATGTTTATATGAGAAAATGAGTTTTTGATTTATGTGTTCCTCATGTTGATGTACATCTATAATGAGTTGCCTAAATGTTTCATGAGTTGACTTGTTGGACATGCTTGAATGTGTCTTTGAGAAGAGTTGCATAAATTGCCTTATTATGTTGTAATGAGCATGATGTGAGTTGGAGAAGAAAATTCCTCCAATGAAGTGAGAAATGTTGCTCTTCTCTTGCATAACGAGTTTGTAGATGTAGTTCCTACTTTCTTGTGTTTCATTGAGTTTATTTATGTGGAGTTGATGTTTCCTCCTATGATTTGATGCATTATATTGACGTGTCATGCATGATGGGCTGCTAGTCTTGAGTCGTTATCCCTTAAAGTGTTTAAAGTGTCATTCAATGACGAATTTTTCTAAAGGGGAGATAATGTAACGACCCGCAAAATTAATAGGTGAACTAGAGCCTAAACTTGTGGGTTAATGGCAAGGGTTAAGGCCAAGGGCTAAGGCTTTTGCGTGAAGGTCATGGTTAGGGGACCAAGGCTGCCAAAAACTAGTCCTAGCCACTGCCTACCATGACCACAAGGGTCTACATGACCCATGGTGGCCACCACGAGTCGTGGTTCCACCCGTGGTTGGTGAGGCAGTGTGCCTAAAAATGGTACCAAAGCAAGGCCCCCCTTCACGAGGCGCTTCACGGCTCGTGGTCATAACCACGGGCCATGGGAAGGCTCGTGCGGTTGCCTTGGCCTCTTCGGAGAAATGCATGTTGAGGGTGCAACTTGTCAAGGTACCACAGGCACCAACACAATTCTTGGTGCCCTGACGAGCCATAAAGGGTGATCGTGAAGATCACTTAGGCCCTTGGAGGTAAGTCTTGGGAAGCCTTGACACTGCCTCAAGACCTCTACCTTCACCACGACTAATGGTCTTGACCACGGATCGTCGAAGGTCTCCTGGTCATGCATTGGCCTCATGGGAGGCATGACATGTTGAGGAGGCTAATGCTTAAGGAACCACGGGCACCACCACGAGCCGTGGTCCCCGTCATGAGCTGTCCAAGTGGGCGTGGTCCCTGACGGGAGCTGCCCAAGTTGAGGGTTATTAGGTATTTTCCTTTTAACTAATTATTATGTGGGGTCATTTTTATTAGTTTTATATCACTTATATATATAGTTTTAAGTCTTAGAACACTCCATTTACTCCTTTATTCTCCAAAACCCAAATCAAATCAAAAGAGTTCTTCCTCTCAAAAATTCTCTCTAGAAGTTTCCAAAGAAGAAGAAGAAGAAGTGGGAGCTACGGTTTGTGGATTAAAGGTGTTCTTCCTCAAATTTCTTAGGGATTCACAAGAAAGGTATGGTGATCCTTCATCTAGAGGTAGCTTTCACCCCTACAGTCCATTCAAAAGTAGATTTCAAAGTTTCCAAGTTTCTCAAAAACCTAGGGTTTTACTCTAAATCATGGGTTCCTTGTTCAAACCTTTTCAAAGGTTTATTAATGATAAATTATTATTTAATTAGTATTTAATTGATGATTTATGATGAAAATACTCTAAGAACCCATGAATCTCCTCAATTCCTAAATTGTACCTTTATGAAGTGGGTTTGTTGATTATGAAAGAATGTGAATAGAATACGTCTAAATTGCTTTAGGTTAGTGAATTATATCATTATACATACCTAAATTTTAGTGAATTATTGGTGTGTTGGTGAATTGTGATTCATGGCCTTGAAGGGCAAAGTATGAAAAATTGAAGTATTATCATGACGTCTTGTTTATGAATGTGAATTTAATGAAGGTAATGTGATCATGTCTTGAATGTAATTGTGCTACTATTGAAAGGCTATTTCTCAATTTGACACTTATGAATGTTGATGATGGAATGTGAAGGGTTCTTCAATGTAATGTATATCTTGAATTGGTAGGCCTATGCATCCTCTTCTTGTATAAATGAATTTATTGTTGATTGTTGAATCACGGATCGGTAGGCTAATGGCACTCTTCCATGCATGTTAATAATTAACCTTGGGATCGGTAGGCTTATGGCACCCTTCCATTAATGATGTTAATGACTCTTTGATCAGTAGGCTAATGGCACCCTTCCATGAATGTTAATGATGAACCTTGAATCGATAGGCTAATGGAACCCTTTCATGAGGATTCAATGAGCTTTCCTAATGTATCTTGAATCGGTAGGCTTATGGAACCCTTCATGTGTTAATCAATGTACTTTGGGTTGGTAGGCCAATGGCAACCTCTCATTTATAATAATGTTAAAGTAATGAAATACTCTATGGGAATGGAGGGTAAACACCGAGTGGATTTGGTAAGATAGAAGCTCTCCCCATATTTAGGCCGGGTTTCAATGAACATCCTTCTTATCCCTTAACTATGTGCCCACATAGGTATAGTTAGTGGATCCACCTAAGCTAAAATATACCTAGTTCTACCTTAGGCAAGTAGGACACCTTTCTTTGGTGTGGGGTTATATGACACCGGATTCAATGGTTTGCTCTCATGGTCTATATCGGTTAATGCTTATTCCCATCATGTGAGATGTGCACTATTGTTACTTGAGAGGTTCTATGAAGTGTGGGTGGTAGTATGGGATATCATCCATGTATTGCACGAGTAGGCTTTGAGAGGGCTATAGTGAGTTCTCTAATGTCTTAATGACTAATGAATGAAAGTGCTCTTAATGAGGCTAATGAAGAATCTTGACCTAAATGCTTAATGTGATGATGCATACTATACATGGGTTGTATTATGACTTATTTTCCCTTGTCATGATTTATGAAATGTATGTATTCCTAATGCATCAATAATGATTGAGAATAAGTATGAAATGTTAAGTTCGTCTAAGGTGGCCTCAAAGTGATACTTAGTGGGGATAGTAGTATGGAATGCTATTCTTACATAACACAAGTATTTCTTAGGGTTACTTTAGGTGGATGTTCAAATGTGATGATTATACTAGTATTTTATGCCTTTTATACTATTGTACATGATATTTCTAAAAATTGGCATAATGCATGGTTTCCAACCAAAATGTCCCTTTAAGGCATGATTTTTGCATGGTCATCATACTTAGTACATTTTTGTGTGCTAACTCGTATTTCTCTTAATTTACTACAAGTGTAGGTTCCGGCAAGTGAGTTGCTATCCGTCTAGTTCAAGGGCTTGGATTGTGTTCTTCCAAGGCTGTTGGTATGTCCTCATACATTCGAGGACACATGCTTTATTGGTGTTCTTTTCTTTCTTGTAAAAGACAATTTATACTTTCTATTGTAAAGGGTTGTGACCCTACTTTTGTTTCAAGACATTTTTAGATGGCCATGTGAGACAAGTAGACTTCCACTGTTTTAAATAAAGTTTTGATTGTCTGGATTTAAAGAAAAAATTTTAAATTCTGCACTATATCTATATATTGAATGTTATGAATTCTATGAGGCTTGTATTACGCTCTTCGGAGTCTTGTAAGCCATGTCGCGTCTAGTGGGTACCCCTGGGTTGTGACAGTGTATAAGTTTTAAGTTAAGTTAAAGGTATTAGGGTCTAGAAATGGAATAAAATATTGAGGTACTTGCTTGACTTAACTAAGCTAATAGGTGACAAGTAGGTGCATCACCTACTTTGACTTATTGACCAGCCCAACGGACCTTAGTAGGTTCATCACCTACTAAGACTCTTTTGACCATGTTATTGGGCTAACTAAACTACCACCTACTTGCATTAATCTGGCCTAAGATGATTAGAAGAATAAGGGGAAAACGGACAGCCAAGGCCCAATATTCTTAATTCCAAAAAGGCCAAAGTGGAAATTCCAAGTAAGTGGATCACATACTTAAAAAAGTATGGCCAAAAATGTGTGAGAAAGTCGGCCAAAGCAGGTCCCTTTAAAACGGATAGATACCAGCGTTTTCCAACTATGTTTTACTTAAACAAAAACTGATTTCTAGAGCTTTCTCTCTTCTCTCTCTTAGCTTCATCCATCAGCTAATAAATACTATTAGGGTACTAGAACATTACGGAGTTAAATCTACTGGAAGGTATAAGATAAGATAAGTTGAGGAGGACAACCTTTACCTTGAATAATCCAAGTCTTAGCAAGTGGTAGTTCTGTCCAGCAAGGTAAGCTACTACAATTTTCTCCCTCTTGTTCTTGAGTTAATTAGGGCATTTGGTATGTGTTAGTGAGTTGGAAATTGTTCTTTCTACATGGTATAGTATTGGGGAGGATGTTCTGATGGTTAGTGCATGTTTGGACAGCCATGGAGTGGAGTCCCCTTTAAATTCAGTTATGAGCTCGTTTGAGCATCTTAAGAGTAATGTTAGCTCTTCAAGTGCTGGTGATCAGAAACAAAGATTCATTTTGGTTCTGTTACATTATTATGTTTAAGGACTATTTTATATATGTTATGATAAGGGATGGGACTGGATGTGTGGAGAAGTTTGGTGACGTTAAAGGGCCTAAATATTGTAGGGAGTTTAAGGGAGGACCTTATATGAAGGTTGTATAGTATACACGATTAAAGGGAAAGGGAAGTAAAGAAAACAGTGGCTAGATAAATTGCATGCTTACTGCCTGGTTACTATTTTCGTGAGATCAAGTAGCTCATATTGGTTGATTGGCTACTAATACTAGTCTTACAACTTATTTTATTGTAGATTAGTAATCTGAAGAGAAGGAGCTTAAGTCATACTTTTTGAATTGTATAGAAAGGTATGTAAAGCTTTTCGATTCCCTATTTCTTTGGCATGAATCCAACACTTGTATTACAAAGTAAGCTTTCTAAGTGCCCTTGGTAGTGACTAATACATAGTTGCAACTCCTACTCCCTAGAGAATTAAAGTGAGTACTCTAATATGAGTTTATTACTAAATGTACGTGCTCACTCTACCAACTATTAGCATGAAAGGTTTAAACTTGTTTCATCAGAAAAGTATCCTTGGCACGTACTCCCTTTATATAAATAAAAATTATCCTAGATTGCACATGGTACATATGTTAATATGTTGGATATACAATCTGCCCATATCATGCCAACTTGCTTCAATTGTCTATTCCATCATATATTTCATCTTTTCACACATTCATATGTTCACTTTATTGGTTATTACTCCCATTATGTTAGACTATAATGTTGCCTCACAAGATCCCTACTTGTTCTATTGTACATTTTATATGTACTTACTAGGAATATGTATCCGTCCTTAAGTTGAATCGGCCCACATTATCCCTTGGTTCCATATTCATGTATACCTTGTATTAGATATTAGTTACTGAGTATTTGGCTTTCCTATAGAGTTCAAATCTCTTGGATGAATGCTAAATGTCTTCACTTGATATGTTCTTCATTTTGAGATATCAAAATGCTTATTGAGTCATATAAGCTCCTAAGTATTACGTTGGTGTCACATTTGCTTCCCATGTCATTGTTGTTATCGTAAGTCCATACTCATATGTCTTCTACTATTGGTGAATAGTTACAAATCTCAACAATGATTATGACCACCAAAACAACAATCTCAAAAGAGTTATGATCATCAAAAGAACAATCTTAAAGAGTTATGGACATCAAAACAAAAATCTCAAAGATTAAAAAATCTAATGATGCAATCTGTATATTTATGGGCGGCAGCCCAAGGGAAAATGCCTAGCATAGGTTGATCCCAATTGGTATAGAAGGGCGGCAGCTCAAGGGCGAAAGCCTAGCATGGCCCGATCCCAATTGGTATATAAGGGTGGCAGCTCAGGGGCGAAAGACTAGCATGGACTGATCCCAATTTGTGAAATTATGAGGACACCATCGCAGGGGTTAAAATCCTTAGCATGGGTCATTCTCTTCTACCACTAATCAACTGGTTATTTGTATCATATGTCTTATAAAGATTATAACACATAGAAAAGTAAAGAAAAGAATGTAACATACAAGATTACAAAAGTATAAGCAAAGGTGGTCTCAAATCCTTTTCTATTTGTATTTGGTTTCATTTGAGCTCTCATTTTACATATGGTTGCATTAAGCCTTACATATTCAGTACATTCTTTCGTACTGACGTCCTTTATTAGGGATGCTGCATTTCATATTGCAGGTACATGTACGCAACTAGTAAATCTCCCCAATAGAATCCTTGATACTCATCTATTGTTGGTGAGCTAGGTTGATTCGGGGCTTTGCCGAGTCTTTACTATGCGTATTTTCATAGCGGTACAATCATGAATTTTAGTAGAGGCTTTGTAGACATTGTAAAGCTATCATCGGTGTTCATATTTGTATTTGTCCCATGTATTGGTTCATCTAGTCGATATGTATTTTATATGTAGCTTCTCATCAGGAAATCTATATGCATTGTAGTTCACTTTCTAATCATAGGTCACTTGTAAAGCATGTGTTCATATGGTATTTGTTCGCCTCACCTTGGATTGGGGTGTTACAAATGTACACATCTTTAAACCCAAATTTTAAATTACCATCTATGTGAATAACACTATAAACATTAGGCCAACTCAAAGAATGACTCACATTATCTACAAAAAGATCACTTTTCGATCCTTCTTGAAATTTTTACAAATATAAATCATTGTAAAAATAATTTGATATTTTGACATTTATTAGGCTAAAAAGCATATCATTACAATTTACATGCTCAATTTTAAGAGGACTATCAAAAAATACATTCATATCCTTACAAGATAGAGAATTGTAACAATAAATTTTACTAGGAAAGAGGCATTTATCGTCAATCACATTTTTTGTGTTCTTAGTAGCTAAAGAAGAAATACTTCACAAAACACTTACTTCAAACTTTCTAAGATCAAAATCAATGAGAATTTTAGCTCCATAACCATAAGAAACTAGTGTATGGTCACACTCTACTTGCATATTGATACTAAGCAACCTCACTAAGAGATTGTTTACATTTCAAACTCGAGTCTTTCGCAAATTTATTTGAAATAACTAAAGGGTTGGGATAAGTTTTTTTTACCTTGATAAGTACATAAAGAAAAATATTTATCTTTATTTTATAAAATAAAGTTTTCTTTCTTAGTTGAAAAAGTAGTCTCCTCTTTATTTGCTTCATTGAATTAATGAATTTCGTTGCATGCTAAGTTATCCTTTTTACGATCCTCTTCATGAATACGTACAAAACAAAAAATATAGTTTTCTCTTAATCCTTTTAGCAAAGAAACCAAGGGAAGAATGGGGGACTCTATTCGCAGAATGATCCAGAGACATGAAATTAGGATCTGATTGGAAATCAACATCCACAGTTTAATAAAAGTAGCCTGAAAGTTACTGGAATGAAATACTTTGCTGGTATGCTACCAAAAAACTAACTATCCAATGATTCCACTCATTAGACACTGCCGGAAGCTTCATCAATGATTTACTAGGAAGGAAAGGCAATACATTTCATAACAACATCTTTGATCACCATGTCTTCTCTCCTAATGTAGTCTGTAGGTAATTTAGATTCCTCGTTCCATTCCTTCTTATAAGCAACATTCTTAAAGTCTTCATCTGGAACCTGCAATCCAAGACAAAAGAGATATTGTAATCAAATGAAAGAGATATATACATATCAATTTGACAATTACAGCTCAAACTCATATAAATTGATGTTATTCCCATGAAACATTTATTTCTACTGCTCTCTATGTAGGTTGGGCACTGTCAACATGTTCACTTACAAAGGCTCATTTAAATATTGTTTTCATCAACATCTCTCAAAAAAATAAGGAAAACAATGGAAAGACAAACAAGAGAGTAGTAGTATCAGAAAGTGCATGTTCTAAAGAAGCAGCTTCTCAAACAATAGGGGAGTTCAGATTGTCCATATAATTATATTGTGAAAATTAAAAAAATGGTTTAGGAATAAGATGAGTTCAAATGAAGCAAAATGAATAGTAATTTTCATCCATCCAAGAAATTGTTGGTTGTGTAACCTTGGACATATTTCACTATTGCAGACCTATCGATAAGAAGAAAAAATGACCATTCTTCTATAGTAAAAAAAGTTATCGGAAATAATCTCTATATCCAATAAAGGTAGGGGGTGGGGGTAAGGTCTGCCTACATCCTACCTTCCCTAGATCCCACTTGTGGGATTCCACTGGGTATGTTGTTGTTGTTTAGATCCCACAATATGTTGTTGTTGTTGTTTAGATTCCACTTGGTATGTTGTTGTTTTTTGAGAAGCCGCTTCTTTAAATCTTGCACTTTCCGATACTACTACTCTCTTGTGTGTCTTTCCATTATTTTCCTTATTTTTTTGAGAGATGTTTATGAATACACTATTTAAATGAGCCTTTGTAAGTGAACATGTTTAAAGTGCCCAACCTAAATAGAGAGGAGAACAAATAAATGTTTCATGGGACTTACACTAACTAGTAGGAGTTTGAGTTGTGCTTAACGTTTGAAGGGCAATCCATCCAATTCTAAGTGTCAACAATCGCGAGTCAGTATAATAACCCAACTAAATGAGTTGGGGTCGAATCCCATAGGCAGTGGTACGTGTTTAAGAATCATGAGCAAAGTACGAATATGTTCAAGTCAATCATAAGAATAGACATTTACGAATAAAATCATAATTCAAATTAAGGGGTGACACGAAAGTCAAATAAGGGGTTTTTGGTTTCAACTATCATACAACAACAACAAATAATACGAATTAACAGATATTGAGACGGGTTCTTGGGATGTGATTCGATTATAGGCTAAAGTAGACAAATGGGTAATTGCAACTGTTAGTAAATAGCTATAAATTAGTGAACATGTTGAAAGTGCCCAACCGAATCAAGTTGGTTTCTCTCGAACATCTACAAGCATGCAAATAAGAACAGCCTACGCTTTAGTCCATTCACTCTTTCGAGCAGAATGTGTGGAAATGGGTTAAGGATTCACTCTCTTGAGCTGAACCGATGCCAAGCCAATATCCACAGACCATCAATTCAGCAATCTTGGTTTTAAAAGCTCTCTATCAAGCAAGCGAAAAACACGAAGGTAGAACTGCACTTGCAACTACAATTCTTTAAATTAAACCACAATTACTGATTGAAATCACTTCTAAACATAATTTAAACTAACAATTAACAATACCCACAAGCTAAATCAGCCCATAATCAAATAATCACACCCCAAGAATTGGGGTTTTAGCTAGATATCATGAAAAGATAAAAAATCATTACCAAATTGTGTTTCCTTCAACTAGGTACGATTAATTGCGTCTTTACAAAGGTCCAAATTGAAGAATCTCAAAGACCCACTTCCAATTTCTCAAAAATGAAAAACTTTAATTCTTCAAAGCTAAGAAAAACTTGTCTCCAAACTTAGAGTTCAAAAATAAGATACTGGATAATGATAAATAAAAACTAAAATCTGATATTTGATACTAAACTTAATGTTCAAAAACATATTTATAGTTGCCAAAAATATGATGCGAAGGACCATTTGGCACAGTAAGTCTGGCTCGGCGATCCGCCCTTTGACCCATTTCATCACCTTCTTGCTTTGGCCTTCAGCACCCTCAAGGTCTGTAAGTTTAAGCGATCTAACACTGCATCGCAGAATCAATCGGCGTCACGCTGATTGCTCTTTTCTCTCGCCAAATTGATTTTCTCTTTTAGGGCTTGGCACACTGAAACTTTAGGCGAGATGGTGGCCATTCGGCGACTCGCCAAAGGGACTTGGCGACCACAAGCACTTCATTTCTTCCTTCTTTCATCTTGCTTCGTTCCTTTTTGTAAACTAGTGTCCATGCTTTGTTACTCAATAAATATACTTGGAAATCAAGGATTTTAAATAAGTTATTGGCACCAAATAAGCGTTTGAGGACACTGAATCTATACAAATAAGCTCCAAATGAGTCCAAATATAGGACACATCAACACCCTCAACCTAAACTTTTGCTTGTCCTCAAGAAAAACTCAAGTTCAGCAGTTCAAAAACAATGCTTAAAATAGTGCTACACATGACTCAATCATGAATGCACACATCAAGACTCAATTTACTCATGCAAGGATCAATTGTGCACTCAAAGATTCAAGTTGTGACTCACCATTATAAAAAATTCTCAAGTTCATAATACTTTCTTCAAATGCAGGTTCAAGCTCAACAAAGGTACTCAAATGCCCTCACACAAAGATGATTCCACATTCACACACAATTTGTTCAACTATTTGTAGCTTCGAAATCACAACAACTCTCACACTCACAAAGATTAACACATACATGACTTCACCCATAAGATTGCCCTTATTTTTCAATCAACCTTCATTCAGCTCACTCAAGATTAAAAAGATCTTTTCAAGGTTTGTAATGTGGCTGACTGTAAAGATATGGTCATTTAGGCTCAGTGGCTGCTATCCCCACGAAATGTGGTGTGAAAAACATTTCCTTTATTTTTCTTCTTCATTTTCATTCATGCTCAAAATTCACCCCATTATTCATTCTCCATGAAACGTTGGACACCCCATTTCTTTTTGCAATGTTATTTCAAAACCTTTTCGTTCTTTTTCTTTTTCCATAGTCTTTTCTTTTCTTCTCCTTTTTTTTCTTGTATGGAGGGGTTCCATCTTTTTTAAAACAATGGGTCAAAGGGGAGTTCTTTGCACTTCTTGATTTACCTTCTCTTTTCACCACACCCCCAACTTAGGCTTTTGGCCTAAGTTGCCTATTCAAACAAACCACATTCCATGAGGATTAAGGGTGAAGGGATAAAGAAAGGTCACAATTTCATCAAGTTTCATCCAAGGAAAGGCTAAGGCTCAAAAGGTTTTCAAGCGAAGATCACACACTCACAAGGTAGGCGACAAAAGATGTATAGTGTCAAATGGTTTCACTCTTTAAAATTCTTGCCTAAGATCATTTCAAGATCTTGCATCACTTAGTCAACTGGACCAACGGAGAAAATTCTAGGTGCTTTCACGCATAGTTCACGGTAAGATCATCGCACAAGGCATTGACACCAATGTCAAACAAGACTCCACACTTTCGCTAGTGTGCAATGTTCATTACAAGAGACTCAATTTGATAATCGGCTAGTCACAACGAGATGCAAAAATTTCATATATTGCCTATGCAACTTTATTTGGCCTCATCGTAGCTGCACATTAATTTTTGTTTGATTATGATCACTATTCAAGTCATCGGTATTGATCAAGATCGATACTAAAATTTGCAAAAGAATAGCCACATTCAAATACAATCCAGAGGTGGTAGAAAATTTTCAAAACGAATCAAAAACCATTTACAATTAAAGTAGGGAGTTACAAGCTCAATCATCTACAAAAAAAGTGCCAAAACACAACTTATAGCACAAAACCCAATGTATAAACAAAACAATAATCACAAGAGGTGGGTATGGAAATACCTCACCCCACCACAAACAAAAAGCAATTTGTCCTCAAATGAGTAAAACATCCAAAAATAAATAAAAATGACAGAGAGGGAGCTAAAGAGGAATCATATCTACACAATCGCTCCTTCTCTCTAGGCATCACTTCTCGGAGTCACCTCAGAAGTACCAGCCCTACGGAACCCACCCATGGTAATGTCTCTCAAAGAAGTCTGGGGCGCAATCTCAAATATCGCATCCTTAAGATCAACCAGATCATCATAAACCTCAGCATCTCACACATCTATCTCCTCCTACTCAATTTCTGTCTCCGACTCATCAGCTGCCATATCATCCCGATGTACCTCTTCGATGGTGGCCCGAGGAATCTCAGAAGTCGTCGGGGCATCTACATCATCTACTGCCTTCATTAGTAAAGTGAAGTCCGTGGACTTCAAGTAGTCCACGTCCTTCCTCAAATCTGCAACCTCGACTTTTAAAGCCATCACCATAGAAGACTCCCCCTGTCTAATCTCACAAGCCGTGACTCTTGTAGTTAAATCATCAACAGAAGCCCGAAGGGGGGTCAGTGCAGCAAGGATGATACTCTCAATCATCTATGGGGTTGATGCACCTAGTTGGGTAGCCCTCACATCAGCTGAATGGGCCAGGTGCCCCATCTTCAGAATTATAGCTTGAGTAATTCTGATGGTCTAGGAGGAGGTAGAAGTACCAGGAGCTTGGGAGGAGGAAGTGGAAAAAGATGTACATGAAGGCCCGAGCTGGATTAGGTAAAGATAGATCTACAGGAATCGTCTCTATGTCAATCTCTGGGGATGTGTCCACTGGAGCTGCTCTCCGCATGTCTTCCTTCTCCCGAGTGTACTCGGCCTCTATATGCCAGATATCAGTAGAGGACGTAGGGGTGACCTCAAAATATCTTGTCGGGTCATAAGGAACACCAGCACGCCGACACAACTATGTAATCAGCACCAGGAATGGTAGGGAGGTCTGACTTTGCTTGGACCTCATGTCCATCTCCTACTCTATGATAAGCCCCATGTCAATGCTCTTCTTAGACATAATTGACCCGAGGCAAGCCACCTTAGGATGGTTGAGAATTGACACATTCTTGGATGGCATGATGGAGTTGTTGATGAAGCAAAACCAATATCGCGGAGCTACACTCAAGTCCTTTTTCTCGATCAGGACTCCTGCCTTAATCCACCTCAGAGTGGTGTCAGAGATGACGGGAGCCAGCCATCTCTTGAGCTCATCCAATGATGTTGTAGTGGTTCCCAGATTGGGGTAGTCAAAGTTTGACCCTCTTTCAAATACTGCATTGATCTGATCATGGCTACAGTGCATTATTGTCCCCCGTACCATGACCCTACTGGTCTGAAGGTACTGGCCTTCCTTTTGCTCTTAGGAACCATGTCACCATACGCTGAGTAAAACTCTCAGACCCATGTAGGAATATAAGGGCCACGGGGCCTGGTAAACTGCTCAAAGCGATGATACTTTACTGTCTCCCACACCCTGGAGTATCTGCCCTCAAGGCCCTCTGTAGAAAGTAGCTTCTCCTCCAGAATAGTCCACAACCCTTCGGCTTTTAATCTATTAAGTAGTCGGGAAGGACGAACCACTGGTGGGACTGGAGCCACAGGAGGTGCCGGAGCTGGAACTGTACTTGCTGGAGAGGAGGCTGATGGAGCTCTAGCTCAGTCAGGGCAAGATCTAGCACGGATCTCCGCTCTTTGGGACTGTAAAGGCTGGTTATCCTCCAGCTCAGATAATACATCTTGGGGGTTAAAGGCCTCGCCCTTGCTGGCGGAGTTGTACTCTGGAACCTCAGTCATAGGCCTCTTGCCTTTACCCTTTTTATGAGGGTTTGCTCCTCCCTAAGTTATAACAATGCCCCAAGCTCTTTTACGGGGCAGCATGTCTAGATTGGTTCTAGCCATATCTGTAAAAACATCACAAAGAATTAGGAACAGTTCAAGCAATATGCACAAAAAAATAGTTGCAGACAAACTCACCGAACCGGTCAGCGAGTCGCCGAATCTCTTTGGCGAGCCAAATCGAGCTCACCGAAAGGATTGGCTCAAAAAAATTTCGAAAATCTAGCATGTTGGCGAAGGGAAGGACCTTTCAGAGAATCGCTGGTAGTATTTGGTGAGCAAGGACTAGCCTGCCGAATATTACAGTGCATTTTAAGGGGTTAGGGGCGCAAAAAGGGCTATTAAGAATGACTTCTGGCGAGTCGCTGAGTGCACTCGGTGAACTCAGGCTTCTCGCCAAAAGTTACGGAACCAAACTCAAGATTTTCAATAAATTAAAGAAGATCTATGGGGATTCGGCGAACCGTCGAGTGGTTCGATGACCTCAACTATGCTCGCCAAACGACCTAACGTCCCTACTTTCAACCCAACTTCAAGAATTCATCCCCACTGCCCCCGAAAGAAAAATCAAAACATGCACTCCATCAATTAAATAGAGACCCATTACACCCATGTCCTCGGGATACTCAGACTTCTCCCGATTTGGCCAAATTTGGCCATTTGACGACTTTTACCCTTAAGAATGACGACAACTGCTCCATCAAGGAGAAAAATATGCCATTTTGCCCAAATGCGGGTTACTTAGACCTCACCTGACTAGAGCGAACAATAGCACACCACAACCCAACAATTTAAACAACTTTTTAAGCCCAAAATTTCAGGAAATCAACAATATGGGTAATTATGGCATGATATTTAAATTAGAATAGGCACACGCATACACAATTAATATCAGAGAGGCCCAACACACATCATTAGGATACAAACAATTGCAAATGAGTAAAAATCACTAAATAAGAATCTGGGGTTAGGAAAACAAAACTTTAATGCCGAATATGAAAGTTGTAAAGCTAGGCGGCAATGATATCCACTTCGAACACACAATCGATGACTATTAAAGGATAAAAACATAAAAATATAGGAAAACTATTCGGGTGTGAGTTTGGAAAGTTTAAAAGTGAGGGAATGTGAAAGATTATAAACTTTTGAACTTTTGTCCTTTAAAACCATCCGGTTCTTGCCCATTCAGCGACATAAGTTTTGCTCACCGACCCACTCGGCGACATGCCAAGTGAGCACTTACCTCGCCAAGTTTTACAGGACCTCTAATTGATGTGGGGGTCCAAACGGCAGACTAAGCTGCAATCGCCGACCCGTTCGACGACATGCCGATTCACTCTTGGGCTAGCCGAGTTTTACAGACTAAACTCTTAGAATTCATTGAGTCCAACAATGGTCCAAGTCGAGCTCCCGACCTCTTCGGCTAGTGGCCGACTGGACTTTTTGCTCGCCAATCTGCACCTTTCAAACATATTTCACACTTAAACCTGCACAATCAATACAACATTATTTCAAAAATAAAAAAGAAAGCAAATAAAACTTGGGTTGCCTCCCAAGGAGCGCCTTAGTTAACATTGTTGCAAGACGCAACTCCTCACTCAAACTTCATTCTTGGGGTTTGCCATAGTATTATTAGGCAACCTCCCTTGTTGTCTCGGGTTTAAATGAGACGAGATATGACCCATTTGGGTCTCCAACTATTTGATCTAGATGGAATAGTAGGAAACCATCTGGCTAAAGGTCGACACATCCTCCTTCATCTCTTTCAAAATCTTGTCCGACCCCTCAACCATGTTGAGAATATGAGAAAACATATCCTCAGATCGACCACCCTCAGAATCCTTTGACTTTTGGCACTCATGGGGAGGAACATATCTATTCTTCTCCCCGTCTCTTTCTTTCCAAGTAGGATTACGATCTTTACACTCTCTATCACGATCCTTCCAACCTTCATCCCTGTTCCAACCTTGGTTAGCACCCTGCCTCAGGTAGCTTGAAAGATAACCACCACCTTGGTTGGCTAGGAAATTCACCTTTTCCTTGAACAAAGCCTCAAACTTGGCCTCCTCAGGGTTAACACACCCGATACCCACAACATTGACACTTCGAACAGAGCTCCCTTGATATTTTTGGACAAAATGTAAAGTTGTTTCATGATCTTGGCCATGTTTTTGTCCCTCTCTTGGTCTTTCTCCAACTGCTCCTTGGTCAATTTAAACGTGAGAGGGGAGACCTAATCTTCATGGGTGTACCAAGCCCAATTAATTGTGGTCATACCATCCCAAAGATGGGCTACTATAATGTAAGGTTGTTGCATCAAATGTTGTAAGGAAACCCTCCAAACATTTGAAGCTTTGGATGCTGCCCCAAAGTGTCATCATCTTCAAATGAGGGAAAATAGCACTTGAAATGCGGTGACAAACTCTTCCCATGAAGTAATTTATTCCCGTAGCAATTCATCCAGCCACATACAAGTTTCTCCCATTAAATAAAATTGGAACAACCTCAACCGGACCGACTCTTGGGATATATTCTTGAAGGAGAACGACCCGGAAACATCAACAAAGTTTCTAATGTGCTCACAGAGATCCTCATGAGCCGGCCCACCAAACAATCATTTCAATTGCAAGAGCTACAACATAGTACTTGTGATATGGAACACAACGTTCCCTTCAACCAGAGGCAAGCGAATGGCACCAATTCCATCCATAAGATGAGGGTCATTAGCATTCAGCTCATTGACATCGTTGAGGTTGCTGATGTCATCTTGGTAGCCCACTTGACTACCATTGCATCCATTCACACTCATACTCTCTGTTTCAAAACACAAAAAATCAAACTAAAACTAAGAATAAGTATATTCAACTATAACCAACAAGAACAAATATTCAACTTAACTAAAGAATCTTAACCAAGACCACTCCACGGCAGCGTCGCCATTTTGAATAACATTTCAAGAACACTTCATCTAATTCTAAGTGTCAACGATCGCTAGTCAGTATAATAAACCAACTAAATGAGTTGGAGTTGAATCCCACAAAGAATGGTACGTGTTTAAAATTCAATAGTAAAGTATGAATATGTTTAAGTCAATCATAGGATTAGACATTTACGAATAAAAACATAATTCAAATTAAGGGGTGATACGAATATCAAATAAGGGGGTTTTGGTGTCAACTATCAGTTATATCAACAACAAATAATACGAATTAACAGATATTAAGACGGATTCTTGGGATGTGATTCGATTAAAGGCTAAAGTAGACAAATGGGTATTTCCAGCTGTTAGTAAATAGCTGTAAATTAGTGAATAGGCTAGACTATAGAGGTAAACTTTCTCTCGAACAATTTACCCAGAATCAAGTTGGTTTCTCTCCAACACCAACAAGCATGCAAATAAGAAAAACCTAAACTTTAGTCCATTCACTCTCTCAAGCTGAATGTGTGGAAAAGGGTTTAGGATTCACTCTCTTGAGTTGAACCCATGACAACCCAATACCCATAGACCATCAATTCAGTAATCCTTTTTTTAAAACCTCTCTCTCGAGCAAGCAAAAAAGACAAAGGTAGAACTGCATTTGCAACTACAATTCATTAAATTAAACCACAATTACTGATTGGAATCACTTCTAAAGAGCATTTAAAGTAACAATTAACAATACCCAGAAGCTAAATCAGCCCACAATCACACCCCAAGTATTAGGGTTTTAGCTAGACATCATAAAAAGATAAATATCATTACCAAATTATGTTTCCATCAACTGGGTACGATTAATGTTGTCTTTACAAAGGTCCAAATTGAAGAATCTTTAAGACCCACTTCCAATTTCTCAAAAATGGAAAACTTCAATTCTTCAAAGCTAAGGAAAACTTGTCTCCAAACTTAGAGTTCAAAAACAAGATACTTGATAATGATAAAAAAAAACTACAATCTGATATTTGATACTAAACTTAATGTTCAAAAACGTATTTATAGTTTCCAAACATATGTTGTGAAGGTATGTTTGGTGCAGTAAGTCAGGTTCGGCAATCAGCTTGCCAATCCGCCCTTTGATCCATTTCACCACCTTCTTGCTTTGGCCTTTAGCGTCCTTAAGGTCTGTAACTTTGAGTGATCTGACACTGCATCACGGAACCACTCAGCGACTACCCGACTGCTCATTTCTCTCGCCAAATTGATTTTCTCCTTCAGGGCTTGGCACACTAGAATTATAGGCGAAATGGTGGCCATTCGGCGACTCCCCAAAGGGACTTGGCGATCACCAGGCCTTCATTTTATTCCTTCTTTCAGCTCGCTTCGTTCCTTTTTCCAAACTAGTGTCCATGCTTTATTCCTCAATCCAAATACCAAGAAATGAAGGATTTTACATCAGTTATTTGCACCAAATAACAATTTGACGACACTTACTTTTTACAAATAAAGCCTTAAATGAGTCCAAATCTAGGACTCATCAAGTTGTAATTGTCTAATGAATATGTATATATCTCTTTCATCTAACTACAAAACCTCTTTTGTCTTAGATTGCAGGTTCAGAGGATGACTTTAAGTCTATTGCTTATAAGTAGGAATGGAATAAGTAATCTAAATTACCTGCAGACTACATTAGGAGAGAAGACATGGAGATCAAAGATGTGCCTATGAAACATGTATTTCCTTTCCTTCCTGGTAAATCATTGATGATGTTTCAGGCAGTGTCCAATGAATGGAATCATTGGATAGTTAGTCTGTTAGTAGAATACCTGCAAAGTATTTCATTCCAGAAACATTCAGGCTACTTTTATCAAATTGTGGACGTGGATTTCCAATCAGATCCTAATTTCTTATCTCTGGACCATTCTGCGAATGGATTCCCCCATCTTTCCCTTGGTTTCTTGCCTTAAAGGATTAAAGTTCTCACTTCAAGAAGCAGGTTGCTCTTGTGAAAAATAATCATTTAAAAGGTTAGACTTAGAATAAGGAAACTTCTTACTCACACTCTCTAGATTTTCTCTTATCTCATCTTGTTTCCTCTTACTTGCGTCACTTTTCTTCATTTCTTCTTGTGATAATTCATTCTCATTTTTCAACTATCTTTTATTGTTTTCTTGTAGCCACTCCCTCACTTATTTCAACATATCCTCTTCTTTTTAATATCTCGAGTTTCCACTATTCATCCACTTATTTCTCTCTTTATGTTCTCTCTTATTCAATTCATTGGAGTGCAATACGCTCCGAGGATTCCCTTTGAGTCATGAAAATGACTCTTCACTTCAACTTTTAGCTTGGCATCTCTAAAGTTTCAATCACTCAACTTAAATTGTTGGATTAACTTTGTACCAAATTTGAGATCATCGTAAAATAGAAGAGTCCAATATACCACAAGAAGGCGGACAATATACATATCTCGAAGATATATTTGAGTGGTTAGAAGTTCCCAACCAATCCAAAACCCAAATACCAACAAATGTTAACTATATATGTGAATATGGTGGCTTTTCTTGCACTGATAGGGTTTTCAATTTGGATACATTTCGAAGACAACCCTACTCTCTAATTCAAAGTGTTGAAGAAGCTTTCATTGATACTGGGAAGGCTTCTCCAACACTTTGTAGAAGATAGTAGGGATCTCTCTGAAATGTAACCAAATTGAAAACCCTATGAGTGCAAGTGAAACCACCAGATTCACATAATTAGTGAACATTAGTAGGAATCCAGTTTTTGGATTGGTTATGACCTTCTACCCACCCAAATTTGTCCTCTGGAAATGTATGATTTTCCCCTTATTTCTCTATTTGGGATTCTTTTATTTTACGGTGTGCTCAATTTCATATTACAAGGTAGCTCCAATAACTCAACCAAAGATAGATCCATGAAGTTGATATTACACAATTTATCTACACCTAAGGTGCGACAAAAAGTGAAACCACTTGTATCCCTCAACAATAACTTCAAATTTAGTCAAATTTTCATTAGGTTCATGCTTTCTCTTTCTTGTAAAAACACTACTATAATTATAATAGAATTCTTCACAATAATCTCTATAAGAAGTAGAACAATGTAAGACATAATTAACACCAAAAAGTTGTTAGTAAAAATAATAAACCGCACAAGTCACTCTCTCACCTGTATCACTCAAATTATTGCACTCATTTTTATTTCCACTGTCATATAAACTCAACGGTCACATGCTTTAGACCAAGGCTCAAATGATTTCACCACCCAAGGGTATCCCTTAGTCTCTTCATAGTTCTACAATCTCAAACAAGGTCAAAGTAAGCTTACGAGTATTGGTTCGGAATGGCATTTATGTCACTAACAAAGGAAAAAAACAGTATTGAACTAGGAATAAAATAAACACATAACACAACTAAAAGAGAAAAGTATAAAACAAAATGCAATGAAATGAAATACAAACACAAAACTAAATAACGCTAGCATGAAATTATATTAATTGTAATCTAACTATAAAATGCAAGAGAAGAATAAGAAAAACACGAACTAAAAGACAAAGTGTTAAACCTAGACGACAAAGTAGTCACAACTTAAAAGTTATTATTTATGAAAATTTCAGAAATTTATGCATTGTTCTTCAAGCTTCTCACATTTTTGCTCAATTTATTTGACAAAATCCAGTTGAAAGTCCTACATAAGATCCACGAAATCTCCTCAAAATTATACTGATAGGAACAATAATTTAATACACTCACTTCATAATTTTCACAAATATGGATATTTCTGAAATCTTCATCTTCTTCCTCGAAATAGGTCTGAATTTTAAGACAAAACTAGTTCAAAGCTATACCAAATGAACCCAAATTTCAGATTTGAAATACTTCCTAATTTGAACATGTTATTACAAGATTAAATTAAACTCATACATAAATAATCTTTACCAAAATATATTCAAGCAAGATCCAATAGAGAGAAAAAGATTCAACCCATAAAACTCACCTACTAGAGTAGTCACCGACAAATATTGTCTACCACAATAGTACTAATCCTATTCTATATATACTACTAGGGTTAACTAAATTAAGAAAATACATAAATACACTTAATAACATGGACATCATACTATGATTATAAAAATCCTAAACATAATGATATTATTTTCCTATATTGTTTAACTAAAAATCACAATCTTTTATATTGGTTCTTGATTTTAATAATCTCTTTAAATACTATATGTTCTTGATGCCAAATAGAAATCCTTCCATGCAATGAATACTTCCCGGACTTATAATACCTCACCCCAATACTTTTTCGATTTGCCTTTACCTCTCATAATATCTAATATAATCAACCTCTAACATCTCCTAACCGGGACACTTGTGCATCTCCTAACTGGGGCATTTGTGCATCTTCTTTTCACAGGCACAATATCTCAACCTTATTTCCCTTTTCTTGTCCACCATGGAGATCACTCTTTCCTTATCCCAAATATCCTAAATATCGTCATTGATAATTTTATCACTCTTTGTATACCCACACATCCATCTCAACATCCTCATTACTACAATATACAACGCTAACACTCCACCACATAAAACAAAGACACTTTAACCATAGCTCTATAAAGATCACTTTTTAATTTCGTTGATACATTTTTATCATAGAACACTTGGGATACACGCCCTCCACTTCATGCCTCAATATGTAACTGAGATTAGAAGAAAATTCCACTATTTTTTTCATTATCTCTACCTTTATTCCACTTATGACATAATTCTTTTTCAACCATTTTATTTCTTAAATATCCTTCCATTGCTTTAGAGCTATTATTTTTTGTCAAGAAAGTATCCTCTTAATTAATAACGTTAGAGGAATAATCCGATCCAGAAATAAAATCTTGGATTACAATACCTTTGGCAAAGGTTGTATCCATACATTATAGCCTACATCCATCCCTAGTTCAATATATTTTTCATACCTATATAAATCATAATATTGAATGAGGAGTTTTTAAATTAATTGGTGAGAGTTCGTATAGTGTTCTTAATTTGATTAACATTGAGGCATAGTTGTATATAAAGAGTTTAAACCGTGAAAAAGGATATGTGAAGTTCTAACTTTGGAGAACTCGTCTTCAAAAACTAAATGCTTACGTCTATCTTTTGATTAACTAAAGGTTCAGTAAATTCTATACAACTCTTGAGCACATATATTTTTCATGTACTTCTTCCAATATCATAAGCTAAATATTTCCATGTTTATATTAAATATGAGAGTACAAGATGGAGGGGGGGGGGGGGGTTAATTAATACCTTTTACTTTTCTTTGTTAACTAACTATTTTAGGAGTCGACTAGACAGAAAGTAAAAAGTAATGAAATAAGTTAAGTGTTGTAAGGAAATTCAACACCTGATATTTTTATACTAGTTTGGATCCAGAATTGATCTTACTCCAGTCCCATTGGGTTTCAAAACTGTTCTATTCTATCGTTGTAATATTGAAGTGGTTAAAAGTATAGATCACACAACTAATTTTCTCTTTTCTCTTTTTTTTTGTTACATAGCAATTCATTTGGGAAAACAATGTTTGCTAAAAGTAGATGAGAATTGTAAGAAGGTTTAGTCATCAAGCATATTGATCTTCAACAAATTCTTGCTTTTTATAGAGATGATGATGAATTCTTTGAATGTAAAGGCAACCCAAGAGATTTGATCCTTGGAAAAAGAAAGGGAATTCAATTTCTAAGGAAATTCAACACCTGATGTTTTTATACTGATAGGAATCCAATATTGATCTTACGCCAGTCCCCTTGGGTTGCAAGGGTATTATGTTCTTGTTTTGTAATATTGAAATGGTTACGAGTATAGATCCAAAGTCTACACAAAACTCTCTCTTTTACTTTCATTTCAATATTTTGATACAAGACCTCACAAAACTAATTTTCTGTCCTCTTTTCTTATTACACAGTAATTCACTCAGAAAAACAATATTTGCTAAAGGTAGAAGATAATGTAAGAAGGTTCATGCATCAAGTATATTAATCTTCATCAACTTTTTACGTTTTTTTATAGAGACGATTAAGGGTTCTTTGAAGGTAAAGGCAAACCAAGTAATTTGATCCTTGGAAAACAAAAGGAAATCATGTTTCCAAGAATAACTTAAAGTATAAACATACTTTGGTAATCTTCAAAAGAATTTACAAGGATTGGTCAATCCATAACCTTTTGAGATCTTCCTTGATTTGCTTGATTTACAGCATCTCCTTATAATTT
This sequence comes from Solanum acaule, assembly GCA_036250505.1. Taxonomy (NCBI): domain Eukaryota; kingdom Viridiplantae; phylum Streptophyta; class Magnoliopsida; order Solanales; family Solanaceae; genus Solanum; species Solanum acaule. The sequence continues at coordinate 19,811 of JAJOOR010005547.1, read as the reverse complement.
AACATTATTCATATAAGGTTAATATCAATTTGTAATCCTTAGAACCTACTTCTATTGATATTTTCCTTTTTAGCATTCTTCCGAGATCTCTGGTCAATGTGCTATCCATTGATAGATATTTACGTGTCGCAGATTTTGTTCCTTCCTTTATTTTTCTCAGTAGCCTGCAATTTAGTAATGTTGTCCTACACATACATCATCAAAATTAAGACTAACAATAAGCCCTTTTTTGATGAAGACAATTTATCATATATAGTCAACTTTTCTTTCTGAAGAGATTTGACAGTTTTCTCACCCTGAGTTTATGAATTTGTGAATTGACAATCTAAGTTGACTATCAATCATAGTTTACCTCCCCTAAGTTAGGTATTGGTTGTTTGGCTATAATTCTCCCCCTTTGACATAAAAAAAGTGAAGAAGCAAACAAATATAGCACAAGATACATGTATACACCTAGAAAAGAGCTAGATAGGAAATTAGAAGCAATTCGTAAAAGACAAAAAACATAATATCCAACTAGTTTGGCTTATGTCATTTTAAAATATTATTCCAAAAAGATTAGCAAACAATAATGCGCATAAAGTCTTAGCAACAACCATTAACAATGATTTCCAAGAAATTACAAGAAAATAAGAGAGAGTGTGGACAGATGACAGTGGCAGTCTTCAAAGTGGAAAATTGATTGGAAATAGATTTAGCAATAACACCAGTGCTTGCTTGAATAGTATTTGCTACTTCAATAACCTCCTTGATGATATGATCCAGCTTTAGACGAATCTTCACCACATCAGCACATGTTTCCTTTGCAGTGTCCCTTAGTCTTTCCATAGTCTCTTTGAGGTTATCCATCTAAAAGCTAGAGGCTTGAAGAAGATCTTTAAGCGATTCAAACTTACCGTGCATCTCAGAGACTTTGGAAATAATGTCTTCTAACATTTTAGATTCAAAAGAGAGGGATGGCAGATGATTTAAGGAGAAGGCAATTCTAGGTATGTCCTTGGGCAGTAACACAAGCAACATTTAAATCAAATTTTAGGACCTAAGAGTTGGTAGAATGAGTGTACCCAATGCTATCAAAAGCCCTAGAATTATAGCATCGTTTACCAAGAGAATGAGGGACATCTAAAAGTCACATTATTTTCCTTCAAAATGCAAGTTATAATCATATAATATGGAATACTTGAAGGGTCATAGGCATATTCTTGTATAAAACCTAGGATAAAAGAGGTTTGTTTGATTTTTCGTGTGGAAAGGAGATACAAAGTTAGAAGAGTGTCATAATTTGTTCAAAACCCTGTGCATGCAAACAAGCTATGCAAACCTATCAAATTCAATATTCTGGACTCAATAGAGTAGTCAAAATAACCATGTGAGGTTGTCTAGAAAAAAATAGATTTCATAACCAAATTCCGTGTGAACTGCTCTTTGTTGACCATCTAGGTTTGTCACCACTTGGCTCAACATCCGGATAGCATCCCATAACTCAGCATTGGTGACCTCTCCTTGGGATTGCACTTCTGGTGCATTGGGGACCCCTTGATCCTCAACCATCCTCCTAGAAGGACGACCTTGAACACCTCTTTGTAGAGGCATGATCTAAAAGATTCTTGCAAGAACGAATTAGAAATAAACTTTTATAAAGATGAACTTTATCGCACGAAAAGAGTATGCAAGAATTGAGATAGTTCCAAAATGTCGCTGCCTCCTAATTATATATGTGGCGCACTTCATACCGATAAATAGGACTCTACAAACACGACCTCATAGACACCCTAGGACTCTTGAACTCTATGCTTGATACCAGGTTTGTCACACCCCAGGCCTACACCCTAGATGTGGCCGGCACTAAAGAACCATTCTTGGCCCCAAGCGAACCCTTGGCCTGGCTTAACTCTTAGAGGAAGACTTACACATATTAAAATTACTTTAAAAAGTGAACTATAACTCCAATGTCTCAAAAGATAAACTTAGAAATGTTTAAAGAAACAATTAACTGGCCAAAAGAGGCATCTCAGGTCTCAACATGGACAACTGAAAATGAAAAGACTGATGAACTAGTGTATATCTATGTATGAAGCCTCTAATATTATAAGGGATGTCAAGACCAGACCCCCGACCATCTTAACAACTGAAATTACTAAAAATAAATAAAGGATCATCTGAAAGTAAGGAGGCTCACTGATGTCTGCGTAATCAAGACACAACTTCCACTGCAAGTGTCTACGATCGTACAATAGTAAAGTAACCCAACCAAGGGTAGGGGTCGAGTCCCAAGGGAGCAATTCCTGAAAATTAGTTGTTAAGCGCGAAAATGCTAAAGCTAACCATAGCTAAAGACTTTATCGAATGAAGATATGACAAATTAGAGGGTTTGACACGAGTGTCAAATATCAATGGGGGGTTTGTAAATAAGTAAAGAGCAAAATCAACCAAAAAAATAAAGAGAGATACGAATATAGAGATGGGATTCTCAGGATATGATAGAAATATGGGTTAGACTAGACTATTTGGTACATGCTTTTGATAGTAAATCCATTGTATATTTGTGACTAGACTAGACTATAGTGGGGGTAAATTCTCTCTCGAGCAACTTACCCAGAATCAAATGGGTTCCTCTCGGACACCCATTTGCCACATGAAGAACATGCTCCATCTTAGCCCACTCACTCTCTTGAGCTGAGTCTGTGGGAGAAGGACTAGGGTTCACTCTCTCGAGATGAACTTCATGTCGACCCACTCCCACCGGCCATCAATTTATTAGTCTTAGTTTTACGACCTACCTCTCGTGCAAGCCGAAAACACAAAGGTGAAATCGTATTTGCAATTACAATTTCATTAAGTTCCACCACAAATACTAAAAAAAATCACATCAAAACAACAAATTAATCATCAACAAGCAAGACCCAACAGATAATCTAACCCATATTCACAAAATAACACCCCAAGATTTGGGGTTTTAGCTACACATGTAAAAGAGGTAAAACTGTATACCAAGCTTAGTTTCCATTAATGGGTATGAAAGATTATGTCTTAAAACAAGTCAAAAGTGAGGAATACACAAGACCCAAGTCCAAAATCTTGGAATTGAAACCCTTTGAATCTTCAAGTTCTACAAAACCCTCTCCAAGCTTAGAGATAATATTCTAAATCTGATATTAAAACTGAATAAGAAAACTGGATAATAATAATTTCTACTCTTTTTATAAACCACAAAACTTCAATTAGTATTTATAGTTTTCAGAAAATGTGCTGCGAAGGATCACTCGGCGTAGTTAGTCGGGATCGCCGATCAACTCAGTGATCCACCCTTTGGTCTAGTTCATCGCCATCTTGCGTTAGCCTTCAACATCATCATGTTTTGGATCATTGGGAGACATAGTACAGCTTCGCGGAACTACTCAGTGATATGCCGACTGCTCCTTTTTACCGCCGATTTGATCCTTTCCTTCAACGCTCAGCACACTGGACCAAAAGGCAAGGTAAGACCTTTTGGCGACTCGCCGAATGGGTTTGGCGATTCTCAAATCTTCATATCTTGTTCTTTTAGCTGCTTTTGTTCCTTTTTACTAAGTAGTGTCCATGCTTTCCCTCAAACTCCAAATGCCTGAAGCTTAAGGGTTTTCATCAAATATTGAGACAAAATATGCATTTGAGGACACTAATTCTATCAAAATATAGCCCTAAATGAGTCCAATTTGTGGACATATCAACAGCCCCAACTTAAACTTTTGCTTGTCCTCAAGCAAACTCAAGCTCAGCCATTTAGAAAGGAGGTCGCGAACAGTTCTACACAAGACTCAATCATGAATGCACACAACAAAACTCAAGTTACTTATGCAAAAATCAAATGTGCACTCACAGATTCAAGTTGTGACTAACCAATATCAAAGAATCTGATGCTCACAATACTTTCTCCAAATGCAAGTTCAAGCTCAACCAAAGTGTTCAAATGCCGTCACACAAGGAATGATTCCAATTTCACACATAAAGGTTTAATCATTTAAAGTTCTAGCATCAAATGCAACGCTCACTATCACAAGGAAGAACACAATGCATGCTTTCACCCATAGGTTTGCCCATATTTTCCGATCAACATTTGTTTCAGCTTACTCAAGATCAAAAAGGTATTTTCAAGGCTTGTAATATGACTGAGTGCAAGGGTATGTTCATTTAGGCTTAGTGACTTTCATCCTCATGAAATGTGGTGCTCACAACACTTCCTTTCCTTTTCCTTCACCATTTTCTTTAGTGCTCATAAGTCATCCTATTATTCACTTTCCATGGATTGTTTGAAAAAACCATTTCTTTTGTACTTTATTCTACAACTTTCTTTTTCATTTTTTTTATATGGAGGGATTCCATTTTTCTCAAAACCATGTGTAAGAGGAACTTCCTTGCACTTCTTGATTTACCTTTTTTTTCACCGCACCCCCAACTTAGGCTTTTGTCCTAAGTTGGCTATTCAACTAACCACAACTTCATGAGGATTATGGGTAATGGATAAAGAAAGATTATGATTTCATCAAGTTTCTTCCAAGGAAAGGTAAGGCTCAAGGGGTGTTCAAGAGAGCACACACTCACAAGGTTGGTCACAAAAGAGGTATCTGTCAAATTGGGTCACACTCTTTAAAGTTGTCTAATATCATATCAAGAGATAGATTTACTTAGTCGATCGGACCAATGAGGAAAATTCAAGGATCTATCATTCATGGTTCAAAGTAAGCTCATCACACTAAGCAGTGACGCTACAGTAAAACAAGACTCCACACTGTCGCTAGTGTGCAATGATCATCACAAGAGATTCATTTTGATACTAGGCTAGTCATAATGAGATGCAAATAGTTCACATATTGTCTATGCAACTTAATTTGGCCTCATCGTAGCTGCGCATTCATGTTCATTCAATTGAGAGAACTATTTAAGTCATCGGTATTGATCGAAACCAAGACATATATTTTGCAAAAGAACAGCCACATTCAACACACGAGAGGTGGCAAAAATTTTCAGATGGGTCAAAATCATTTTGCAATTTAAAATAAGGAGCCATAAGCTCAAACATCCATGCAAAGCAGTGTATTAAGACAATAATAACTCACAACCCAAAATATAAAATCAAAATAAATATGCACAAAGGAGGGCTTCACCCCACCACAAACAAAAATCATTTGTCCTCAAATGTTAATAAAACTATCCAAAAGTAAAAGTAAGTAAGACAGAGATGGAGGTAAAGAAAAGTCATATCTATGTAGTTTCTCCATCTGTCGGGGCCTTAGTGCCTGGTGTAGCAGTATGATTGGGCATCAGTGCCCGGAGTCACCTCAGAGGGAATAGCAGTGCCAGATACACTAGGGGTTGTTGTGGACGTCTCAGTGGGAGATGTCTAGATCACCGGCTGCACAATCGTCTCCACAAGATCTGACAAATCTCTAAATATGCTCTGCTCTTAGCTCACTATTATCTCCTCCTCATGTACTGCTATCAACTCCTCATTGGTCTCTGCATCCGACTCCTCATATGATGTGTCGCCTCTCTATACATCTCCGGTGGTAGGTGGAGGTATCCCCAAGGTCTCAGGAGCATCCTCATCATCTGCACCACGCTTCAATGAGGTGAATTCGGTAGAGTTCAATTAGTCTACATCCTTCCTCAAATTTGCCACTTCGGCTTTCAAAGCCAATACCTCGGATGTCTCTCTGTGTCTTCTCTCACAAGCAGTGACTCTAGTAGCCAGATCATCAACAGAAGCCCTAAGAGAGGTTAGTGCAGCGAAGATAGGACTATGGATCATCCTGGAATAGATCTCTCCAATCGTGTCGCTCTCACATTTGTTGAATAGGCCAGTTGTCCCATCTTCAGGATCATGGCCTTAGTAATCATGGCAGGCTAGGAAGAGGAAGAAGAACCTGGGACCTGTGATGAAGAGGAAGGAGCGGATGTACCAAAAGGCTCAGAGGCCAAAGTAAGTGAAAGTGCCTCTGCTGGTAATGAGTCAATATCAACTTCTGGAGAAATATCTACCGAAGTTGCTCTCCTCCTGTCAACCTTCTCTCGTGTGAACTCAGCCTCAATACGTCGGATGTCAGTGGAGGAAGACAGGGTGACCTCAATAACCCTCATAGTGTCCCGAGGTACTCTAGCGCGCAAGCACAACTCTGTGATCAAGACTGGGAATGGCAGAGAAGTCAACTTCTGCTTGGCCCTCATGGCTATCTCTTGTGAAATCAGTAGCCCCAGATTTATGCACCTCCTGAACATGATAGAACCAAGGCAAGCTACCTTAGGATGCCATAAAATAGACTTATTTTCTGGTGGCATGATGTTGTTGCTGATGAAACCAAACTAGAACATGCCAGCGATGTTCAAGTCCCTCTTTTCAGTAGGTGTCCCTGCATCCATCCACTTCGGGGAGGTGCCAGAAATCAAAGGAGCCATCCAACCCTTCAGGTCATCTAGGGATTAAACAATAGGTAACCCATCATAGGGAAGTGCGGAGTGCAACGGTCTACCCAATACAGTTTTAATATACTCGCTGTGGCACTCAGCTTCCTTGCCTCTTTTCATGACCAATTTTACCGGTCTAAACTCTCTTGCCTTTTTCTTGTTCTTGGGCACTAACTCCCCATAAGCTGTGTAAAATTCCCTAACCCAAGAAGGAATGTAAGGGTGTCGGGGTCATGTGAACTGCTCAAACTCATGGTATCGGAGAGTGTCAATCACATCGGGATCCTTTCCATCCAGGGCCTCTGTAGATAATAGATTCTCCTCTAGGATGGTCTGTACCCCTCACCTTTCAGTTTGTTTAGTAGTCTAGGAGGAGAAATTATAGGGGGTGCAGGGGCCACTGGAGGCGTCTACGCTGGCACGGAGTCTATTGCCGGAGAAGTGGCAGCTAAGGGTATACTGGTCGATGTGGATTGAGATCTGGCCCGGAATTCTTCCCCTCGGTTTATCATAGGCTGCTCATCTTTTGGTTTTGTAAAATTAGCCTGGGTTTCAATAGCTACTCCTTTTCTAGCTATGTGCTTCTTCTTTTTGCCGTTATCTCCCGATGGGAGTTCTTCTCCTCTCTTCTTTGGAGGATTTGACCACCCCTCATTTATGGTTAAGCCCTGTGCTTTCCTCTGAGGTTGCGTGGTTAGATTTGTGTGTACCATATCTGCAAGAGATCAAGATAAATTAAGAGAACATTCAAACATAAACATAGAAAATCTATTGCAGACAGGCTCGCCGATCCATTCAGCGAGTCACCGAACTTCTTTGGCTAGCTAAGTCGGGCTCACAGAAGGGATTGACTTCAAAATTATAGCATGTCGGTGATGGGAAGGCCCTTTCAGTGAAATGCCGAATGCTGTCGGCGATCATGCGTTTGTCCGCTGAAACATACAAACTCAAACAACACATGAAGGATGAATTTAAAAGCAAGATGGGGTCATTAGGTGAACCACCAAGTGGTTCGGCGAGCTCGACCAACTCGCCAAATAGCCCAACGTGCCTATTTCCAACCGACCTTCTCGAATTCAACCCCGCAACCCCCAAAAAGAAAATCAAAGCATGCACTAATGGAATTCAAACAAGCCCGTACTATCCATCACCTCGGGATACTCAGAGTTTTCCCAATTTTGGCAAATTTAGCCATTTGATGATGTTTGCTCTTAAGAGTGGTGTTACCCGCTCTATCATTGAGTAGTTTTTGTCATTTTGCACAAACATGGGCTACTCAGACTTCACCCAACCAATCTAAACAACACGCAACTACAACCCAATACAATTTCATTCATTTAAAAGCACAAAATTTATGAGGATTTGACGATCAAAACAATATGGGCAAAATTTTCAAATTAAAATTGGAATTTAAGCATTCTAATTCTATCAGGGAGGCCCAACACACAATAATATGATACGATCATTGCAAATGAGTACAAAATTTTCAAATGTAAAGTTGGGATTCAGAAAACAACCTCAAATGCCGATTAAAACACGATTGAAAAGCTAGACGGCAAAGAAATCCTAGTTCCGAGCACCAATCGACAACTAAAATACTAATCGAATATAAAAATATTGAAGATAATACCTTGGTGTGAGTTTGTGAAGTTTAAAAGCGAGGGAAAGTGAAGGATTTCAATTTCTAAGTCTTTTGGCTATTATAAATAGTCCAGTTCACGGCCATTCAACGACATTAGTTGCACTCACTGTCAGCGAAACGCTAAGTGTTCCCTGGGCTCACCGAATTTTACAGGACCTTCAATCAAAGTGAGGGTCCAAACGGCGGTCTTCATCGGGCACGCCGACCATTTCAGCGATTTGCCGACTGACCTTTTACTCACCAATATGCATTTTCCAAACACTTTCAGCCTTTAAACATGCACCACTAACACACCATTATATCTAAATGCATACAAAAGCATTTAAAACATTAGGTTGCCTCCCAAAAAGCGCCTTAGTTAACGTCGTGGCACGACGCGAGTCCTTATTCACTCTCCATTGGTGGGGTTGGTCCTAGTATTACTACGTAACCCCAATAGTTCATTTGAGTGAAGAGGGGTACTGCATAAGTCATAAGTGTCCTGATCAGCTGGAATGATCTAGAATGGGAGCCGATCATTTGGTTCAACACTTTAATATTCTCTTTCATCTCTTCCAACAGTCGATCTTGTTTGTGGATCTTTTGGAGAATGATTTGGAGTGTGTCCTCGACATAATTGTTATCACTGTTTCTAGATTGTTTCCGCTCATGAGGGGGTATGTACCTCTCTTGGCTCTTGCACTGGTTTTACACCTCTGATATTTTGGTAGCTAACACGTTCAGCTGAGTTACCAGTGCGGTTAACTTGAAGTCCCTCTCGACTTCTTGACTCATCTCAGCCGAGTTGCTATCATTTCCCTCAGCCATGCTCAAGGTATCTTCCTATATCAACAACTACAAAGAAAAACAAAACTCAAACTTAAGTTAGTAAACTACAACTATCAAAAGCAAAATTCGTCGTAACCAAAAAACAATTGCGTAACACCACTCCTCGGCAGCGGCGCCATTTTGATGTTTGCTAAATCAAGACACAACTTCCAATGCAACTATCTACGATCGTACAATAGTAAAGTAACCCAACCATGGGTTGGGGTCGAGTCCCAAGGGAGCGGTTCCTGAAAATTAGTGGTTAAGCGCAAAAGTGCTAAAGCTAACCGTAGGTAAAGACTTTATCGTATGAAGACATGACAAATTAAAAGGTTTGACACGAGTGTCAAATATCAATTGGGGGTTTGTAAATAAGTAAAGAGAAAAATCAACAAAAAAATAAAGAGAGATACGAATATGGAGATGGGATTATTGGGATGTGATAGGAATACGGGTTACACTAGACTATTTGGTACATGCTTTTGATAGTAAATCCATTGTATATTTGTGGCATGGCTAGACTATAGTGGGGGTAAATTCTCTCTCGAATAACTTACCCCGAATCAAATGTGTTCCACTCGGACACCCACTTGCCGCATGAAGAACATCCTCCACCTTAGCCCACTCACTCTCTCGAGCTAAATGTGTGGGAGAAGGACTAGGGTTCACTCTCTCGAGCTGAATCTCATGTCGACCCACTCCTACTGACCATAAATTTAGTAGTCTTAGTTTTACGACCTCTCTCTCGAGCAAGCCAAAAACACAAAGGTGAAATCATATTTGCAACTACAATTTCATTAAGTTCCACCACAACTACTACACGAAATCACATCTAAACAACAAATAAATCATCAACAAGCAAGACCCAACAGATAATCTAATCCATATTCACAAAATCACACCCCAAGAATTGGGATTTTAGCTACACATGTAAAAGAGGTAAAATTGTATACCAATCTCAGCTTCCACCAATGGGTATGCAAGATTAAGTCTTAAAACAACTCAAAAGTGAAGAATACACAACATCCAAGTCCAAAATCTCGGAGTTGAAACCCTTTGAATCTTCAAGTTCTTCAAAACCCTCTCCAAGCTTAGAGAGAATATTTTAAATCTTCTATTAAAACTTAATAATAAAACTTGATAGTAATAATTTCTACTTTTTTTCTAAACCACAAACTTCAACTAGTATTTATAGTTTTCAGAAAATGTGTTGCGAAGGATCACTCGGCGAAGTTAGTCGGGATCGTCGATCAACTCGGCAATCCACCCTTTGGTCTAGTTCATCACCGTCTTGAGTAAGCCTTCAGCATCGTCGTGTTTTGGATCATTGGGCGACATAGTACAGCTCCGTGGAACGGCTTGGTGACACGCCGACTACTCCTTTTCACCGCCAATTTGATCCTTTCCTTGAGGGCTCAGCACACTAGAACAAAAGGCGAGGTAAGCCCTTTTGGGGACTCACAGAATGGGTTCGGCGATTCTCAGATCCTTATTTCTTCGTTCTTTCAGCTGCTTTTGTTCCTTTTTGCTAAGTAGTGTCCATTCTTTCCCTCAAACTCCAAATACCTTAAACTTAAGGGTTTTCATCAAATGTTAAGACAAAATATGCATTTGAGGACAATAATTATATCAAAATATATCCCTAAATGAGTCCAATTTGTGGACTCTCACTCACTAATACTCTGGAACTCAACCGGATCAACGAAGGATGTTGATCGTGGTTACCTGTATCTGCATCATAAAAGATGCAGGCCAAATTTTGTCAATGCATGGAATGTATGAGCATGTGAGAGGAAATCTAAAAAAAGACAGAAGGTTGAACTGGAACTGAAGAAACATTTACCTCGTCTCAACTCAACACAACTCATTTCAAACTAAAGTAATAGAAATAATGCAATATAAAGAAAAGCTTTAAAACAGTAGATAACAACTCAATGTATTAGAAAATACAATATAAACTCTATTTTTATGCAAAACTACAAACTAACTATGTTTGGGAGAATCTCTAACCGACAACCATCACTATGAGGATGATACAACATCTAGTCCACACTGCCAGAACATTCCTATACTTTGTCGGGGTATAGAACTCCTTAACTAAGTGGATCAACTAGTCTATGCTAAAAATAATTAAAAGAATTATCTTAAAACTATGACACTTTTCTACCCAAGTAGGCTACATGGTATAATGAGGTTATGAGTTGTTAGAACTCCCTAATATCAGTGCTCAATACTACTACCAAAATATACTTACCTCATTATGTTTTAAAGAAAACATTTCCTCCATCTTTCAAATTATTACTCAAAAGGTTTCTCTAAAAAGAGATGATACTGAAAATTGTTCATGAACTCTTTGGAAATTGGTGGTTTCCTCTCATCTTAAATGTAAAAATATTTCTCTTGGGAATACTTAGTTGCCATATATCATTTTAGAGAAAATGAACTCAGCTCTTACTCTTCTTCAACTCAATGCTCAAGTCTTAAAACAAGTTTAAAAATTATTTGTAAAAAAGACTTCTTAAAATGATTCGAAGAAGTCTCAAGACTTGACTCTTAGCTCTACCTTCAATTTGAATTCATTTTATGATTCACGTTGTGAATGATTTATAGCTATTTAGAAGTAGTTTAGAGTAGTTAGAATCGATAGGAAGTGAAGGGATACGTTAAAAGAACTTTGAGGGGTAAAATAATGGAAAAAAGGGTGGGACAGGCGACCCTGGTACACTGCTGGCACGGGGCGCCAATTCCTAAAGTTCAGAGAGTCCTGAATTATGCACTGCAAACACACCATGTCAGACCTGCTGGCGCATCTGGGGTGCATCGCGCCACCCCTCCCTCAGATTATCTTGACGAATTTTTCTTCTCATTTTCTGATACTAATTCATCTAGAATCGATTATTTTCTCAATTTATTCTTAGATTCAATTACCCAATATAAGTACATGAGAATATACTAAAAACAACACTTAAACTCAATATGATTTTCTCAAGAAATCATTAAACCCACCATGATTCAAGAACGAAAGAAAAACATTAAAAACACTAATCAAGAACTCTAATCCTTCAACATTCAAGAACGAAATTATGCTGAAAATAACACGATTGGCATGTGGGTAAACGAACCCAATACTATGAGAACTCACATACCTCTTAGGTAATAAACCCTTGGTGAAACAACCTTTGATTCACAAGAAATATTGAAGAATGCCTTTCTTTCCTCCTTTTCTCCTCTTCTTGAACTTCTCTCAAAACCCTAGCATAAATTAGAATTTGTAAAACTGAACCAAATCAGTTTAGAGCCCTAATTATTTATTAAAAACATTTTAAGCTCATTGGGTAAAGAAAAGACCAAAATGGCCATCATATTTTTGAGAAACTTTCCTTATATGAACAACTTGACTTCAAATGAGCATATCTCCCTCATATGTGCTCGAAAATTAGCAAGATCGGTGGCGTTGGAAAGAGAATTCCAAGAACTTTCATTTGATATATTATGGGCCACCTAACTCATCAAGTACTTAAAGATATGGTCGTTCGAAGATGACCCAAAACTCTTAACCTGTGCCTAACTTGCAAAATTTTAAGATTTTACTATTTCCAAATTAGTTCTTTCTATTTTTATCTCTTTCAAATGCCGAGGTGTTGCATTCATGATAAGGTCCCTCAAGATATAGTTCAAAATCAATTAGTAACGATAAATCACTACTATACGAAATTGAATGAAAAAACAACTTGGTAAAACCTCTTTTAATAAGAACTAAAGGACTGCCGATGAAAGTTATAATTACAGTGTTAAGAGTCTAAGTGGTAGATTGTTTGAGTATATATTACTAATCATGTGTTTAGAAATAATATTCTTTCAATTTTCAAGATTAAATATCTAAATGGGAGATTGGTAGGGTATACACTATTAACCATGCATTTATTAGATATAGTACATTATAACAATTGTGACGGTTAAAAGTCTAAGTAGGAGATCGTTGCGATATATATTATTAACCATATGTTAAGATATAATATTTAATATATAATAAATATTTATTAAGTTTTAGTAGATCATATACTCATTTATGGTGTATGTTTACTCATATAGTATATGATTTAGTGTATAGAGTTTTAGCTTATATACAGAGGATTAAACTATTGGTTCCTATAAATATAACGTTTTTTGTTCACAATCTAGGATAGAAATTGGACATGTCATCGTACGATTGTAGGACAAGATTATATAATTTATCTTGATAATGCGAACAACGTAGTTCCAACTTCTTATACAAGTGTATTTTGTATGCATTGAACGGGACCGAGTTGAGATAGTTGTTTTAGACTAACTGACAAAAGCATATTTTCTAAACTGGTACTTATATTTTTTATCCCGATATAACTATTATGATATGTATATATTAAATATAAATTTGATTTATTAAAGGGTGAGATTCTAAGATGGGTTAATATGCTTGGTAGATTGGATGGTAATAATATATACTAGTGAAATAATAAGCTAGTTGATGGAATCCATGTCTCGATATAGAGATTTATAATATGCTTTTGTGAGAATCTTATAAATTTTCATCGTGTCAAACCTTGCAGGTGAATTTTTGAATCCGATATATGAAATAAGTAAAACAGTGTTCTCAAGGAAATTAATCATTGAATTAAATTTGTTAGTAATTTAATTTATTGATTACTATCTGTAACCTTAACATGGGAATCACATGAGTCTTTAATGGGGAATTTTGAAATATAAATAGAGTAGTGCAATTACAAATTTCTAGTGGAATGATTTGTAATATATTATGGAAAGAACAATTCAAATTAAATAATTGGATTTATTTTAATAATAGGATGCCGCAGTAAATAATTATGTGGTCCATGTAGTGTCTATATTTGACTAGAACTCAGAATCCTATTTTCTAGAAAAAGACGAACAAAATAATGTGTGTTTTCTTATTTACAAGAAAAGCGTGGGTTTTCTTCTCCCTTTTGGACTTGGAAGAAATCTTTATAAATAGGGGTTCTTCTAACCTAGAAAAGTGATCTGTTTTCTACACAATACTTTTCCATCCAAGTATTGAGAGAGTTTGGATGTGAACTAGGGATCATTGTAGAAGATTGCAAAGTTGATGCCTATCTTGTGGATTCCCTTGAAGGTCTGTTTAACTTGTGGATTTTCTTTAAAGTAACTGCTCGTACTTCAAGAGGTAATTCTTGAATTAAATTTCAGTAATTTTATGTTCTCGAACATTATTATATCTATTTAGCATAAATGTTAGTGGTTATCTATCATTCGTATAAACAGTATAATTCTGGTATGATTCTATTGTTCATATAGTTGTTCAACAGTTATAGCTAGTAATAACATATTCATTAACAATATCAATAGTTGAAATCCTGGAGCAACCTTTGGTTGAGGTAAAAGTTTTTTTTTTTATAAAGATTCTCAACTCAAGTACGCATATTATAACAAATTTAAAATGAGAAAACAAAAGTAATGGAGACATCACAAATATTAGGGAAATCATTGTAAAGAATACATAGAAAAATAATATTACCACAATAAAATAAAATGATAACCAAACATTGCATACCCCTATCAAAATATAATCTTATCTTGACCTGCATTGTAGTTGAGATAATTAAAAACAAACAAAAACTTAGGAATAGGAAAAAAAACAAACAATTTCAATGTAGCATATTAGAAAGAAACAATTTAATTGTAGTGGAATAGCATAATTTGAAGTTACAACTCATTGAAAAATACAAACCTACTAATATTTTGTTTAAAGATGAATATATCCTTAAGAAAGATATGAAAGAAATGACTTTTTTTGTTGAACATGATGTACATGAATTTTTTTGTGTATTGTTTTTGTTCGTTTTCATATTATTAACAAAAGATGAAGGAATTCTCTTAGGAAGAGTGAAAAGTGTTATACATAGTGAAAACTTGTTATACAAATCTCAAATAGTTGAAAATGGTTAAAGTTCACTAAAAAAAAGAGCTAACGGTAAATATTCATAAGGCATAAATGCAGTGGGCTCACCATCTGATATACACTATAATTCTTGTTTAATATGTTCCGAAAGCTGTTTTTTTACTAAAACATAATTCAATTAAAATCCATCTGATATACACTATTATTCTTGTTTAATATGTTCCAAAAGCTGTTTTTTTACTAAAACATAATTCAATTAAAATATCATCTTGAGAGTGTAAGAGATCTACATCGCCTCATTTGCATGCAATGTATTATGATCACTTTTATGAAGTGAACACTAATAAAAAGAGAATGAATCATTCAATTGGACTTCATCAATAGTGTTCACATCTTTAAACTCAATTTTTAAATTACAATCTATGTGAATAACACTATAAACATTAGAACAACTGAAAGAATGACTCAAATTTTCTACAAAAAAATAACTTTTCGAACCTTCCTGAATTTTTTACAAAAATAAATTATTGTAAAAATATTTTGATATTTTGACATTCCTTAGGCTAAAAAGCATATCATTACAATTTTCTTGCTCAATTTTAAGAGGACTATTACAAAATACATTCCTGTCCTTACAAGATAAAGAATTGTAATAATAAATTTCACTAGGAAAGAGACATTTATCATCAATCACATTTTTAGTGTTCTTAGTAGCTAAAGAAGTAATAAGTTCACCTTTATCACAAGAATTTAAGGAAACACTTTGTACCGCTTTTTTTTTCATACTTCAAATAACACTTACTTCAAACTTTCTAAGATCACAATCAATGACAATTTTAGCTCCACAACCATAAGCAACTAGTGTATTGTCACACTCTATTTGCATATTAATACAAAGCAACCTCAATAAGAGATTGTTTAAATTTCATACTCAAATCTCTGGCAAGTTTATTTGGAATAACTAAAGGGTTGGGATAAGTTTTTTTCTACCACGATAAGTATATAAAGAACAATCTTTATCTTCATTTTATTAAAGAAAGCATTCTTTCTCACTTGAAGAAGTAGTCTCATCTTTATTTGCTTCATTTAATTCATGAATTTGTTTCCTTGATAAGTTGTCTTTTTTATGCTCCTCTTCTAGAATACGTACAAAACAAATAATGATGGTTTTCTCTTAATCCTTTCAGGTAAGAAACCAAGGGAAGGATAGGGGAGTCCATTCGCAAAATGGTCCATAGACAAGAGATTAGGATCTGATTGGAAATCAACATCCACAATTTGATAAAATTAGCCAGAATGTTTCTGGGACTTTGCTGGTTTGCTACTAACGGACTAACTATCCAATGATTCCATTCATTGGACACTGCCAGAAACTTCATCAATGATTTACCAGGAAGGAAAGGAAATACATGTTTCATACCTACATTTTTTATCTCTATGTCTTCTTTCCTAATGTAGTTTGCAGGTAATTTAGATTCCTCGTTCCATTCCTGCTTATAAGCAACAGCCTTAAATTCGTCCTCTAGAACTTGCAATCTAAGAGAAAGAGGTATTGTAATCAGGTGAAAGAGATATATACATATCTATTATACAATTACAGCTCAAACTCATACTAGTTGGTGTCATTACCTTGAAACTTTTATTTCTACTCCTCTATATTTATGTTGGTCACTTTCAACATGTTCACTTACAAAGGCTCATTAAAATAGTGTATTCATCAACATCTCGCAAAATAATAAGAAAAACATTACTTAAATGAGCCTTTGTAAATGAACATGTTGAAAGTTCCCAACCTAAATAGAGAGGAGTAGAAATAAATATTTCATGGGACTGAAACCAACTAGCATGAGTTTGACTTGTAACTGTCTAATTGATATGTATATATGTCTTTCATCAAATAACAATACCTCTTTTGTCTTGGATTGCAGGTTCTAGAGGATGACTTTAAGGTTGTTTCTTAGAAGTAGGAATGGAACGAGGAATCTAAATTAGTTGTAGACTACACTAGGAAAGAAGACATGGAGATCAAAGATGTGGCTATGAAACATGTATTGTCTTTCCTTCCTGGTAAATCATTGATGAAGTTTTGGGCAGTGTCTAATGAATGAAATCATTGAATAGTTAGTCTGTTAGTAGCATACCACTAAAGTATTTCATTCCAGAAACTTTCAGGCTACTTTTATCAAATTGTGGATGTGGATTTCCAATCAGATCCTAATTTATTATCTTTGTACCATTCTGCGAATGGATTTACCCATCATTTCCTTGGTTTGTTGACTGAAAGGATTAAAGTTCTAAGTTCTAGAACCGGGTTGCTCCTTTGCCACCGGGTTGCTCCTATGTATAACAATCATTTAAAAAGGTAGTGTTAGAATAAGAAAACTTCTTGCTCACACTCTCTACCTTTTCGCTTATCTCATCTTGTTTCGTCTTACTTGCCTAACTTTTCTTCATTTCTTCTTGTAACAATTCATTCTCATTTTTCAACTATCTTTTACTGTTTTCTTGTAACCACTCCCTCACTTCTTTCAAAATATCTTCTTCCTTTTAATATCTTGAGTTTCCACTGTTCACTCCCTTATTTCTTTCTTTATGTTCTCTCTTATTCATTTCATTGGAGTGCAATAGGCTCCGAGGATTCCCTTTGAGTCATTGGAATGACTCTTCACTTCAACCTTTAACTTGCCATCACTAAAGTTTCAAAGACTCTACTTAAATTGTTGGATTAACTTTGTACCAAAATTGAGATCACCGTCAAACAGAAGAGTCCCATCTACCACGAGAAGGCGGACATCATACATATCCCGAGGATAAATTTGAGTTGTTAGAAATTCACAACCAATCCAAAACCCAAATACCTACAAATGCTAACTATATATGTGAATCTGGTGGTTTTTCTTGCACTTTGAGGGTTTTCAATTTGGTTACATTTCGGAGACAGCCCTACTTTCTGCTTCAAAATGTTGGAGAAGCCATCACTGATACTGGGAAGGCTTCTCCAACACTTTGAAGAACAGAGTAGCTAGGTTGTCTCTGAAATGTAACCAAATCAAAAACCCTATTAGTGTAAGAGAAACCACCAGATTCACATATATAGTGCATATTAGTAGGAATTTAGTTTTTGACTGGTTATGACCTTCTACCCACCCAAATTTGTCCTCTAAAAATGTATGATTTTCTCAGACTTTCTCTATTTAGGACCCTTCTATTTTACGGTGTTCTCAATTTTATATTACAAGGTATCTTTAATAACTCAACTAAAGAAAGTTCCACGAAGTTGATATAACACAATTTATCTACACCAAAGGTGCAACTAAAAGTGCAACCACTCTTGTATCCCTTAACAATAGCTTCAAATTTTCATTAGGTTCATGCTTTCTCTTTCTTGTAAAATCACTACTATAATTATTATAGAATTCTTCAAAATAATCTCTATAAGAAGTAGAATAGTGTAGGACATAATAAACACCAAAAAGTTGTTAGTAAAAATAATAAATCGCAGAAGTCATTCTCTCACCTGTATCACACAAATATTGCACTCATTTTTATTTGTCCTGGAGTATACACTCAAAGGTCACAGGCTTTAGACCTAGACTCAAATGATTTCACCACTCAAGGGTATCCCTTAGTCTCGTCATAGTTCTACAATCTCAAATATGGTCAAAGTAATCTTACGAGTATTGGTTCAGAATGGCATTTATATCACTAACAAAAGGAAAAAAATAGTACCGAACTAGGAATAAAATAAACACATAACACAACTAAAAGAGAAAAGTTTGAAATAAATTGCAATGAAATGAAATAGAAACACAAAACTAGATAACGCTAGCATGAAATTATATTAATTGTAATCTAAGTATAAAATGCAAGAGAAGAATAAGAAAAACACGAACTAAAAGAGTAAGTGTTAAACCTAGACAACAAAGTAGTCACAACACAAAAGTGATTATTTCTGGAATTTCAGGAATTTAAGCATTGTTCTTCAAGATTCTCATTTTTTAACCCAATTTATTTGACAAAATCCAATTGGAAGTCCCCCATAAATTAAAGAAGAATTTTCAAAAATCTGGCTATTTCTGAAATCTCCATCTTCTTCCTCGAATTAGGTCTGAATTTTAAATCAAAACTTGTTGAAAGCTATACCAAATGAACGAAAATATCATATTTGAAATCCCTCAGACATTCAAGATATTTTGAAGTAATTAAAGAAGAATGATGAAAGAAAATACCTATCAAAGATAAATAAAAAAGAAAACAATGCCTCTTTAGAAGTAATTAAAGAACAACTTCCTAATTTGAACAACTTATTACAAGATTAAATTCAACTCATACATAAATAATCTTACCAAAGTATATTAAAGAAAGATGCAATAGAGAGAAAAAGATGCATACTATAAAACTCACCTACTAGCGTAGTCACCGAAAAATATTGTCTACCACAATAGTACTAATCCTATTCTATATACACTACTAGGGTTAACTAAATTAAGAAAATACATAAATACCCTTAATAACATGGAAATCTTTTTCAGTCATTCGTTATATTATAGAATTCATTATCTGATTCCGTTTCTATATCGTTATCCATTTCTTTTTCTGATATTTCATATATGTTATCTTCACTTTCTAATTCATAATCTATATATTCTATCTGCGTATATTTTTCATCATCTATTATTATTTATGATATTTGTCTTTTCTTTGGATTTTTAGGTAATTTACAATCTCTAGCTATATGTCCTAATTTTCCACAATTATAACAAGTACATTCTGTTAATTTTTTCTTTGGTCTATATGGTCGTTTAGTTTTATAGGTTTTTACATAGTATCTCCTTCTTGGTCTTTTATATTTGTATTTTGATCTATATTTTTTGTTATATTTCTTTTTATAGTATCTGTCCGTACAACCAAATTGGGGTGCCGTTTTATTTTTGCAACATGCTAAGTTTTTTACTAGTATTTTTTCCATTTTTATTTCTTCTTTAT
>JAJOOR010005546.1:0-70094 GCA_036250505.1 Solanum acaule | reverse complement strand
TCTCCCAAGTCACAAAGTAAAACTCGAATAATAATGTCTAACCCCCAAAAACGAGGTTTACATGCCCTATTTATAGAAAACAAATCCTAAATTAAAAGGGAAACAAATTAAGGAAAGTTTGTTCAGGCACGCGTCTTCATTCCACGAGACTGTATTACGGACCGTCAATGGATCTACGATCGGTAAGTCCCTTCCGTCAGCCAGGACTTAGAAAATATTTCAGCTTCCAAAAATCAGCTTCTCTGAAGCAAACGACGGACTTGTAGTACGGACCGTAGATCGATCTACGGTTCGTCAATCCCCTCCGTAGCTCCACACTTAGAATCTTCAAAAATTAGGTACTGGAACCCTCGCAGTATCAATCTACGGATCAACAGTACGGTCCGTAGATCAATCTACGAACCGTCAATGACCACCGTGGTTCTACACTTGGTCAGATTTCCCTGATTTTTCTTCCATACCTTGCCCGTTGATCTACGGTCATAACCTACGGACCGTCAATGGACCTACGGTCCGTAGATCACCTCCGTGAATGCCCTTTTCTACATTTCTTTTAGCTATCTCTATACTTCCGCGCCTGAACATCTTTCCTACAAAATATGATAAAAACACATAAAAACCAATACTAAAAGGCTCTCGACACACACAACTTGTAAGTGAAATGTATTAGAAATACCGTAAACTCACGATATATCAGTCCTCATGTTCTGAAGACCGAGACACTTTATAGCTTGATGGCATTTCCATTTCTAGATTATGTATGTGATGTATGGGTTACGTCCCAATCACTTTTCATATTAATATAGTAGATTGCTTATGGAGACTTATGTTACACCTCCGCTTAACAAACTCTTTTATGATATAAGACTGTCTTTTGAAATATTTATTTCTATTATATTATATGATGTATGCTATGTGGCTTGTGTAGGGCCTCTCGGGTTTCTATACGACATGTTATGACTAGGGTATACTTTGAGTCGTGACAAGAGCTTATGGCAATAAGGAAAAATGGGACATGGGTGTTGGTGGACCTTTCATATGAAAAAAATGTTATCAGAGTAAAATGTGTGTTCAAGACAAAGTACCATACTGACGGGAGAGTGCGAAAACACGAAGCTGGATTGGTTGCAAAAGGATATTCGCAGCAACAAGGTATTGACTTTCACGAAACTTTTTCTCCAGTTGCTCGCTTTGAAACAGTAAGAATCCTTTTAGCTTTGGTTGTTCCATTAAAGTGGAAGGTTTATCAGTTTGATGTTAAGTCTGCATTCCTTAATTGTGATTTGGAAGAAGAAGTGTATGTAACACAACCATATGGTTATGTGGAGAAAGAAAAGGAGAACGAACTATACAAGTTAAGGAAAGCACTCTATGTGCTCAAACAAGCTCCTCACGAATGATATAGCAAAATCGATTCACATTTCAGATCAAATGGATTTGAAAGAAGTAAGAATGAGCCAACTTTATATGTGAAGAAATATGAAAAAATATTATCTATTGTTGGTGTGGTTGTATGTTTGATGATATGATCTTTATGGTTTCATCTTACTCTCTTGTATGTGATTTCAAATCTTCTATGATGAAAGCATTTGAAATGACAGATTTGGGAGTGTTGCATGATATTATTTTCGTGGACTTGAAGTGAAGCAGAAAGAAGATGAAATTTTCATTTCTCAAACGAAGTATGCCACTGATCTTCTCAAAAGATTTAACATGCTTAACTTCAAAACAGTGGCTACTCATATGAATGTAAATAAGAAGCTGCAACTTGATGATGGTATTGAAAAAGCTGATGGAAGTTATTTTAGAAGCTTAGTTGGAGGCTTAATTTATTTGACGCATACTCGTCATGATGTATCATTTTTTGTTGGAATGACAACAAGGTTTATGCATATATATAGGACTTTGAAGCATCATCTTGGAGCAGCTTAAAGAGTCTTACGCTATGTTGCGTGAACTATAGGATTTGGAATGTGGTACTTTCGAAGTACTAATTTTAATTTCTATGATTTTTCAGATAGTGATTGGGCAGGGAATGTGAATGATAAAAAGAGTGTTTCTGGGAACCTTTTCACTCTTGGTTCTGTAGCTATTACTTGGAGCTCAAAGAAACAATCAACAACAGTGTTGTCTTCTTCCAATGCTGAATATGTTGCAGCTGCATCTTCAACGTGTCAAGTGTTGTAGCTGAGGAAATTACTTGTTGATCTTCACCAAGAACAAAAGGGAGCAATAAAAATTTTCTGTGATAATTTATTAGCAATTGCAATGGCTAAAAATCATGTTTTTTCATGGAAGATTAAAGCACATAGATATTCGATATCATTTCCTCCACGATCTAGTTGCAGAAAGGCTGATTGAGTTGAAGAGTTGTAGCACATAAGAACATGTGGTAGATATTCTTACTAAACCACTTCCTCAAGCAAAGCACAATTACTTTCTAGTATGCCTTGGCATATATGATTTTGAATCAAGGGAGAGTGTTGAGAATTGATTAAAAAAAGAGTCTAAGTAGGCGTTTGGCCATGCGATACCATATCACAATATGGTATCGTGAGATGAAATCAGCGTTTGGACATGTGCTTTTACTCTGATTCCATCTCATGATTCCATATCATGAGATGTGATTCCATATTCTCCGGAAACCATGATATGGAATAATATGGTAATTCCATATCATGATTTGATATATTTTAATATAAAAATTGATTCACGAGTTTATATTTTGTTAAAACAACCCCACATTTATATCTACTAACCATTTATTTCGTAAGTAAATAAAATTTATAATCACATCATTACTTTTTAAAATTTATTATTCTCACCGACATAAAATTTAATATTCTCACCAACATATAGTCACTTTAACTCACACCAATCGATTGTTAAAGTGATGAAAAAATTATGGTCTATGAGCATGAAAATATAGTTGCGGATGATATTGACCAACAAATGGCTCAAAGTAACAATATTGGTTCGTCTTCTCGGTTACATGATCGAGAAATGCAAGTTCAACGTGAGGAAATTGTTCGTACTATGTGGGAGGATTATAATAAAGACTAGTACACTACAATTTATGTTCAATTTTTTTTATTAAATTAAATTTAGATGAAACAATTACTTAAGTGGAGAACAAATAACTTTGTAATAATTTATTATGCAGTTTTATAAATTTTTGTTTATTTGATAAGATTGAATAAACAATTGGGGTTATTTTAATAGTTTTACAACTTATGGGATTTTTATGTTTATGAGAAAATATACAACACAAAAATTCCATATCGCATGTCCAAACAAAACTTCAATTTCATATTATGACTCCATATCATGATTACATATCATGATACCATATCACATGGCCAAACGGGCTAAGTTACTATGTAGGTTAAGTTATTTACTGTGAGTTGAATAAGTCTTTTACTTGAGTTGAAATAGCCTTTGTTAGGTTGTTATTGTTTCTGATTTTGTTGCTATTTTTCTGGTACTTTCCTAGTTTCTAATCATGTGGGAGTCATGTATAGATATTAATCTTTCTGAGTTTGTAAGCCTATAAAGGAAAATGCTTCCGGTTAATAGAGAACGAATGTAACATCCGGTAATTTGAAATATATATGAAGAGGCTTAGAATTGGAATTACTCATTTTTTGGAAAGAATTTAAAAATCTGGAAAATTTGGTAAGTATGGAAAAATGAGTTTTTGGCCAACTTTGAGCAGTAATAACTCCTAGCTCAGGATGAGTTATGAGTAGTTCCAGTTATATTTGCGAAGCTCGTGGAATGTTCTTTCAAACGCCACAGAGTTTGCTCGATTCCGAGTTCGTATGAGTGAGATATGCCCTTTGGAAGTTGGGCAGTTGATAGGGAAATCCGTCCGGAAATTTTAAGGGTATTTTGGTCTTTTCACTAACCAATTCTTTTGGTTATATTGTTGTGTTAGACTGTTTTTTTTTTAATCAGTTTGTTCCCATTTTAAAGAGTGAGAGTGAGGGTTTTGAGTGAAGAAGAGAAGAAGTAGAGAAGAAGAGGAGAAGAAGAGGAGAAAGAGGTGATCAAGCAAGTTTCCGTCGTGGATATCGTCGGGGGTGATCCCTACTAGGTATGTGAGTCCATAGTGTTGGGTTGATTCTTTCCCCCACACGCCAAACTCATTTTATTATTGAGAAAGGATTGGTTGTGTTGTTGAAGTTGTTGGTTGTTGTTGATATTGTTGATTGTGTTGTTGAAGTCCCTTGTTGATTTGGGACATGTTTCTGGTTGATTTTTGAGTTGTAATCTGTTGTATATTAAGGGTCTTGATGATGCTAAGTGTTTGGGGCTGAAACCTTTGTTATTGGGAGGGTTTAGAGTTGGAGAAAAGAAGGAGAAAAGTCGAACTTTCGGGGAAAAAGAGGTGGCGTGTCGCGCCTTGTAGAGCGCCCCAAGAAGTGTTCTGAACTTCACCCCTTGGGGTGCCGCACCTTGCAGAGCGCCAGAAAGACCCTTCTGAACTTCAAGGGCTGGCGCTCCACGCCTTGCAGAGTGCCAAGGACACCAAGTTTCCCCATTCATTTCACACTCTTTCATGCATGTTCCTTGGTATTGTACCTATGTTCCATAGTTGTTTCCAACACTTCAAGTTGCGTTTAAATGTCAAGAAATCATCCATAACGTGTGGTCATATACCTTGAATCCATAATCCAATTCAAGGCGAGTTAGAATCAAAGTCAAGTCAAGTAAAGTTAAGAAGTAAGTCCAAGCAAGTCTTTAAAGCTTTTCAAGAGTCGTTATTGAATGTTCTAATGTCATTTTAAGGTTCAAGTTGCAAGTCAAGCAAAGAGTATAGATTTTAAAGCTAAGTAAGAGTCTCAAGTTTCAAGTCGAGTAAGAGTTTCAAGTTTCAAGTTAAGTCAAGAGTTTAAAGTTGAGTCCATTTCTCAAAAGCTATTAGGGAACTAAGTATTCCCAAAGAAGGTTTAAAGAAATGTTTTTACATTTAAACAAGGTTGGAAACTGAGATTTCCAAAGAGCCTTCGGGCTAGTTTTTGAGTAATTATCTCAACTAAAGAAAGATGTGTTTAAAGCACTTATGAGCCAAAGTATTTTGCGAGTAGTATTGAGCACCGAATTGGGGATACGAGTTCATATTAACTCAACTCTCCATAAGAACCATGCGCCAACATGGGACTTGACATATCATTCTTTTTAGATGATCACATAAGATTTAGCTAGTGGATCCACTAAGCAATAGTAAGGTCCTATATCATGGCAAGGTATAGGATGGTCCTTGGGAAACGTGAGGTAAAACGTTGTATCATCACTAGGGCTCATAGTGGTGGTTGTCGGTTAAAGAACCTCCCACAAAAGTTATATTACTTTTATATAAGTAAAGTTAAGTTGTTATTGTTTTATCATTAACAAGCTAAGTTGTTTATATTGTTTTACAAGCTTTATATATTGCATGTGTCTTATTGCTTTATATATTGAGTTCAGTTATTCATGAGTCGTACAGAGCCAAGGTAAGTGTTCTCTTGTACTCCTCTCAAGCTTAAGTTGTGGTTCAGCTTTCCAGCTCGTATACTCGTACATTCCATGTACTGACGCTAGTTGGCCTGCATCTTATTATGATGCAGACGTAGGTACTCATGATCAGCATCCAGCACGCCATTAATCCAGTTGAGCACTCCAGAGTCAGTGGTGAGCCTCCTTGCTTTCCAGAGGACTCGGTTGTTTTGTTATCTTAGTTTTGTTTTATTAGGATGTTGCGGGGTCTGTCCCAACATCCATCTCAGTATTTTAGAGGCTTCATAGACAGTTAGTTTTGAGTTTCTCCTCTATGTATATATATATAATATTCTATTTTGAGACTCGAGTTGCCTTTTTGGCTAGATTTTATCAGTTGGTTGTTTATAACCTTTCTTTGCATTGAGTTATGCTATTGAGTTAAGTTTCCGTTGAGTTAAGAAAGCCAAGCCAAGGGTTCGCTTGGGGCCAGCAATGGTCTCCGAGTGCCGGTCCCGCCCAGTGTGTAGGCTCGGGGCGTGACAATGAACTTCTACAAAGTATTTCTTTCGTCTTCTTTGTGCAGCTCTAACTTTTGTAGTTAAAGAACTTTTTTTTTTCCGTACACGGCCTTGGCAAGATTGATTATAAATTATTAGACAAAAAATTATTTATCAATCTCATTAATTAATTTCCTTTTTCTTATATTAATTCGATAAATTATTAATTCATTAATCAATTAATTCACAAATTAAGAATTAATTAATTTGGATTTAAACAATTATTTCCAATAAGTAAATCATAACAACTGAATTTAAAGACAAGCCATGATTGTAGGATGTTAGTACTCTGTGCATATTTACTGAAGGTAAAGTCGTGACATTGTGGAACATGGATACAGACACACACACATGCTAATGTGGAATAAACGTACACACTGACAGAGAATTTAGTTACTATTACCTAAAATATGTATGATTTTTCTCCAATAAATAGCAGTGGTAGAAAATCTAATTTCCATTCAAAAATCATTCAATAGTCATGGGATTTTTCCTAATGCCTTCATTTTTTGTTCTTGCCTCTACACTTGTGTTCATCCTAATAGTATCCCACACTTGTCATGCCCAACAGGACTATTTGGATGCACACAACACAGCTCGTGCTAATGTGGGAGTCGGACCATTAACATGGGACGACCAGGTGGCAGCCTACGCCCAACAATATGCTCCCCAATTGGCAACTGATTGCAACCTCGTTCATTCTCATGGCCAATATGGTGAGAACCTAGCTGCCGGTAGCGGTGATTTCATGACGGCCACAAAAGATGTGGAGATGTGGGTCGATGAGAAACAATACTATCACCATGACTCCAATACATGTGATGAAGGACAAGTGTGTGGACATTATACTCAGGTGGTTTGGGGTAATTCTATTCGTCTTGGATGTGCTAGGGTTCAATGTAATAATGGAGGATACGTAGTATCTTGCAACTATGATCCTACAGGTAATTTTATAGGCCAAAGTCCATACTAAAAAATGTGACTTATTACTAAATGATATATATATCACATATTTATATATTTGTACTATGTAGTTCCATATTAAAAGTAAAAGAATAATGTACAAGTTGTAACAAGTATGAAGCTGCTTCTATATATCGGGTTGATGTATGATCTGATTATTATGAATTACTGCTCTTAAGAAATCATGTGTTGATGTTCTAATTAACTGCGTAACATGCATTTTCAAACAACAGGAAAGCAAGGCGTATGCAGAGGGGGTGAACCCATGCTCCCCTCTTAAAATCATATATAGTAGTGTTATATTTTTTAATTTTTTTGTTAAATATATGTGTGTGAACCCACAATCAATGTATCATATAATGCAATGATGTTGGGTGCACCCCTCGGTGAGATTAGATATTTAAATTTTATATTTATCTTGTATTATTTTTCTTTCTAAAATTAGGTAACACCTCTCTAAGTGGTTATTGGTAACACTTTTGACGTTTTAATTAATTAATCATTTCAAGTTTGGACCTATAAGACTCATAATATGCATATTATAATTCAAAAATCCTAAAATATCTCAACAACTAAAACAACCTAACTAAAGAACTTATTTTGCTAAAAACTATTGTAGTAACTAAAAACAAACTTCAACACTACTACT
This sequence comes from Solanum acaule, assembly GCA_036250505.1. NCBI lineage: Eukaryota > Viridiplantae > Streptophyta > Magnoliopsida > Solanales > Solanaceae > Solanum > Solanum acaule. The sequence goes on along the minus strand of JAJOOR010005546.1, from coordinate 62,444 downwards.
TTGCTTTAGTTACTGCAATTGAAAAATGCTCCTCAATTTCTTCTTTGGTAGTTGATGCTGAATTTTTTTCATTGTTTTTTGAACTTACAAATTTTTTGATTTTTTTTATTTTGTGCTTCAAAAATATTGTTGGAATGTATGCGTCCACTATATGCCAACGGACCAGGTCCCCTGACTCAGCAAGAACAGTAACTGAAATAAATGTGTTAAATAAAAGCTCAAAGTAAATCAGGCACAAGGATTTTACGTGGAAACATCCATGCCCAAGGGCGGTGAAAACCACTACCTGTACTCACATGATTTCAATCCAAACTCCATTTCATTCAAATGGAGCAAAGTTTCAGATTACAAGCTCTTGCAATCTAGGAATTTAACTCTAAATCCCTTCCCCCTCACTGTAACAACATTGTTACTAACAAGCTCCAAAGTAACAACTCTGCTGCCCACTAAATCAACTAACTCTAATCGATTTAGACTTTACTAACTCTCCATAGCTAACTCTAGCTATAACTCAGAATCAATGATGAAAATACGAACTGATCCTATTCCTTTATAACACAGGAATGGATCTACAAGAATAAGCACAGAAATATAAACCTACAATAACTAAGAACAATGACAACTCTATCCGGTCCCTTGTTGTTCTTGAGGAGAATATTTCTAGAGAGAATTGCTTTTTCTCTTTTCAAATTTCAGAATGCAAAACTCTAGGTTGTGTCCATTGATATGAAGCTTATATATGATGGACACAAAACCCTAGAAGCAATACAATTGGCTAACAACTTTGTCACTCTGCACAAGATGTGCACCACCTCTTGTAGATGGCAGTTTGTGCAGCATACTTTTTCCAGTTGTACTTTTCTCGTACAGGAGCACCATTCTCACATGGGATCAGGTCCCCTATCAGATCCAATGATTTATCAAATCATCAAAACTACATATTATCATTTTTAATCTCTTTTTGATGATGACAAACTTCTCTTCTCTTTCCCACTTCTTCCCCCTGTCATCCACATCAGGTGCCTATCCCCAGTGAACTGTCAGAATCTATCAAAAGCATACCAAAGCTTAGGAGTAGATTTACTGTGTAAGCACATAAGACACAAAGCTCAAAATACGACAAATACTCTTCAGCACTCCATCAGATCCTTTGTTGAGAATGAGCGGTGTTCTTCCTTAAAGATGACTTCTTGTTTGTAAGCTTATGAATTTTCATAAATTCAATCTTTGTTTGCCAAATCTTAAGTTTGAGTCTTGTGAGAAGAGACCATATCAAATGGACACAAACCCTTTAGGATGACACCATTGGATGAGAGTGTGCTACTCTAAAAAGTTGTGCACTAACCATGTTAGATGTGACAGTTTTAAAACAGTTGTCCTTTGACTTTTTCATGCACGCAGTCTTTTCGGGACCAGGTCCCTTGTAGTGCATTCTTTGTGAGTTCTTGAAAATACTAGCTAGCTCTCTCTCTCTTTGAATAAATAATGTTGTTTGTTTATTGTTGTATAAATATATCACCAACAAGATTTTTGACCACTGAAATAAACAACCGCATCCGCCTTTCCTATTGGTGAAGTACACTGCACTTTTCACCAACGAACCTGACAAGACAACTTTACAGATATATACCTTTTTGAATCTGGACGACAACACTCTACTAGGAATCGGGTCCCTGCATTTGTGAGGATCATCAAAACACCTATAATATAACATTTTTCCCTTTTTGATGATGACACACATATTCCTCAAGCTAAGTTTATTCATTCATTTCCCCTTTCGTCAGTCCCAATACCAGAAGACCCTTTCCTAGATCTGGTCCCTTGTTAGATTCCTAAGTTTGTTAAATCATCAAAACTTAACATCAGCTCCAAAATAACATTTCCCTTTTTTTGACGATAACAGACTTATTCACCTTCATCCTCTTTTCACCAGTTCCCCATATTAGCATGACTCTTCAGGTAACTAGATTGGTCCCCTTATTTCATCATTCCCAAAGTTTGTTAAATCATCAAAACTTCACATCATCAATAAAATAGCATTTCCCCCTTTTGACATAATTAGAAAGGGTTAAAACAGTAAACCAAGTTGACAGAAATGCTATTCAAGAAAATTCACTGCCACTTGGGCAACACTGAGCATGAGAAAAAATGCATAAAGTAATGAGACAAGTTAGTAGAAACAAGGCATTTTTCATTCATAAATAAAAGATTAGCAATCAAAGAATTGTAGATATTATTACAAATGAGAACCAGGAAAATACCCACGGAAGTTTAGGAAGATGGGGGGGCTTAGGAACAAGAGATTGAGAGAGTAAGATTAGGAAAGCATTTGCCTCAACATGGTTTCTCAGAAGCCTCTCTTGAAGTTCACATTCTTTGCTGCCCGGGCTTCATATTTAACCTTTAGGGCTGCCAGTTCTACTCAACCTGGTCCCTCTAATTGTGATGTTTCAGAATCTGAGTATCCCTGTTAGCAAGAGCAACTGTCATAGCTTCCAATGCAAGCCTGAGTTTCTCATGACAAAAAGATTGATAAACTCAAACTTACTCAAGGCCTCCGAGATGAATAGATCAATAACCAAGGAACCATTTCAATTTTTTTATTTTTTGTTTAGGTTAGACACCCTCCTATTCAGAATACTTTGAGTTCTCAGAATATCAACCCTTTTGAACATCATCTTTTCACCTTCTTATTTTTTGCTTGCTCAACCTGGTCCCTCTTCACACAAAAATTTCTTCATCAGAAAATTCTCTAGTAGGAACAAATGGGTTTAAACATATGAAATGTTTTTGAGAGAGGAGAAAAGAGGGTTTTGAACATTTCTAATTTTTGGAAGGGGATTTGAATTTTCTGGGGAGACGAAAAGAAATATGGAATATTAAGGAAATGAAAAGGTTGTATTATGAGAAAGGAAGTGTCATTTTGGTATTCAAATGATGGGACAACGGTCAGACTTCAAAATGACAGACGTGGCAATTACAACGGTTGTCATGCATAATTCAAAATGCAATGTTAAGAGTGCTAACCTTCGAGAATGGACCAGGTCCCTCTCTGTAATTTGAATGTGATTGCATATATATGTCCTGATAATTTTTCCATGTGTGTATACCTACAAAAGGTATAAGACTGAATTTTCTAAAACATACATAACTAGAAAACAAGGATACCTGCTCCTTTTGCATAGTCATGAGAGTGTTTATTACTTCAGGCAGGATCTATTCACTCAAGTTTCGGCATCCCCAACTTCAATTTTTTATCTCGATTAAGTCCCTCGTCAGAGCTTCTGTGAAGATATTAGCGATTTGATCTTTGATCTTCCAGAATTACAAGCTGATATTTCCTTTCTCAATATGATCCCTCAGAAAGTGATGCCTCACATCAGTATGCTTAGTCCTTTTATGGTGGACAAAGTTCTTAGCCATAGTGAGAGCACACATGATATCACACCAGAGGGATAGTCTGAGTAACTAGTCTAAGAACTTCAAGCTTTTGTTTGATCCACAGGAGTTGAGCATACTAACATGCATTTGCTACATATCTTGCCTCAGTTGTTGAAAGAGAAATCGAATCTTGCATTTTTAGTTCCCTATGAAATGAGGTATGAGCCCAGAAAATGAGCCATTCCTCTTTCTATCAACTTGATATCCAGCATAAAGAGTATCACCATATTCCTTCAAACAACAAAAATCTCCTGATGGATAGAGTAGAACCAAGTCCCTGTCTTCATCAAATGTCTTAGGATTCTCTTAGCAGCCTTCAAATTAAATGTGATTTTGTTGGACAAGCTTGGAATCTTGCATAAATCCTAATACTTGTATCATTTATATCTGGAAAAGATCTATCAGCATCCAACTTCGAGTTGGTCCCCATGGGAGTATCAATTGTCTTGGCATCCATAATGTGAAACTTCTTCAGCATCTTGTTGTACTTTTCTTTCCAAACAAAGGTACCTTTAGATTTTTTCTTGATCTCTTTTGAAACCATTGTTGAAGACTAACTTGGACAACCTGTCAGCTTCAGAATTCACATTATCACTTTGAACTGCATCATCTTTGTTCAGCATTGTCTACCGGACCAGGTCCCTCATCAGGTTCATCATTTGCATAAGCTTCTTTGGGATTGCTAGATTCGTGAATATGATATTCTTCAACAAGCTCACTATTTAGACCATCACTATGAATCTGAAGCAACTCTTCCATCTCAGAATCTTCTTTGTTTTGCAACTTTTCAATTCTTCCAGACTCATCAAAAATCACATGATCTCTTTCTTCAATGCACAATGTTTGTTTTTATACACTTGATAAGCCTTGATGGAGGAATAATATCCCACAAATACTCTTTCAACACCATTGAGATCAAACTTCTCAATATCATCATTTTTGTCACAGAACATGTAGTATTCACCACTTCAGCCTAAAAGTTCTTTGGAAGATTAAAAGCTTGCTTATTCCACTTGAAGAATGGTTTGATATACTTCTCTTCAACACAAGCATCACAGACTTTGTCATCTTTAAATTTTATTTTGGGCAGACCGTGGACCAGGTCCTTGACACAAGTTTGTGCAGTAGAGAAGCACTTACATGAGCACGTTTCTTGTGTCATACATCAGCATTCTCACTTTGAGCACTAAGTCAAGTGAGACTGTCACTATGAGCAGTATACAGATCAACAATCTACATGTTTTTGCATCTCTATTCTGTCAAGATCACCATCTTAGAGATCAAGTTGTGACCACACATTTATCTGTTAAGAACTTAACTTCATTTCATTTATCACAAATCTGTGAAACACTTAGAAGATTGTACTTCAACCCATTGACATAGTACACAACTTCAATAGAGTGTTCCACATATTGTCAAGTTCTGCCTACAACAAGAATACCCTTTCTTGCCATTGCCAAAAGAGACACCTCCACCTTGAAGTGTCTTGATAGAGAGGAAGTTTTTAGTTTTCCCAGTCATGTGCTTTAAGAATCTAGTATTCATGAGCCAACACTGACTGATGTTACCTCCTCTCACTTGCATAGCAAATCACTTGTTAGCCCTGGGAACCTATTTGAGACGGAGTTCCCAATAAGCAAATAATAGAGTGATAAGAAAATATTTTGTCCAGTGAGGAAGACTGGTCTTCTTCAACTTAGGACCAGAAGCAATACCAGGTCCCTTCTTCTATCTGTTCCTCTGTTTGGAATAGTTTGAAGAACTTCCTTGATGTTTTTTCAAAACAGGACAATCTGTCTTAAGATGTCCATTTTGACCACAATGCACACATAGCAAATTATCAGCAACATAAACATTTTTGTAGTGAGGATTGTACAGGGGATTCATCTTCTCTCAACCTAGCCTTTTTCTATTGTTGCTACCCTGACTGATTAGATTTGTAAGCATTTTAGAGGAAGTGGTCCATTTGAGGGATTTGTTCAGTTCCTCTTTTATACGAACCAGGTCCCTCTCCAACACCAGATTTCTTTCTAGAGCCAATTCCATCTTCATTTCAGTAGTGTGCAGCTTATTTTCAAGCTACTAGCCTCGTTCTTTCCTTTAGAAACTGTAGTAGAAACCCTTTTTATCTTTTCCTTCAATTCTAGATTTTCAGCTACCAGAACAACCATTTGTTTTTCAATATTAGATATTTGGGTAACTAAAGCAATTTTTGCATCTTGAGAGATATCTAGGCTATTGTTCACGAGATCCTTCTCCGTGATTAGCTCACTGATCGAATCAATTAGCACAACAACTAGCTTTCTCAAATTTCTAATGTAAAAGTTATTCATATTTTTCTTAAAGTCAAATAGGGTTACCTCTTCATTATCATCTTCATCATCTGACTTTGCCATGAAAGCAAACATAGAGTTAAACATTTCTTCATCATATTTTATTCCAATAATAGAAGCACCATCAGAGTGTTCAGAAACATCTGAGTCACTTAAGGTGTTTTTCCAGACAACCAGAGCTTTCTTCATCACACAATCATCAGTTTCTGTTCTACTTGACTTGTCATCGACTTGGTCCCTTCTTTTGTTTTTTCCTTTGAGAGGGAGACCGTCCTTTTTTCTGTGCATCTCATGAATGTGAAGATGTTCAAATAGAGCATCCAACGACAGTACTTCAGGATCCTTTGCCTCAAAGACAATATCAACTCATCAGTCCAAGATCTGAGAAGAATATCCAGTATCTTAGTGACCTGCTTCCACGCAGTGATAGGTTTTTCCAAGAACATGAGCTCATTTGTAATGGTGGAACATCTAGTAAGAATTTCATGAATATATTCACCTTCTTTAATGGTGAAGCTTTCAAACTGAGTAGTGAAGAGATCTAACTTAGATTTCTTTGTTTGCTCAGTACCTTTATACACTGTTCTCAAATGATTCCCCATTTTCTTGGCTAATTCACAAGATAAAATTCGATCATATTTATTTGCTCCGATTCCACAAATTAACAGCTTCCTGGCTTTGTGATTTTTCTGAACTTTCCTTTGTCAAAGTAATTATATTGCTTTCGGGTTTTGAGAACAATCTTTGTGACATCCCCTTCTTTTACTTCTATAGTTGGCACATAGGGGCCCTCAAAAATAGCATCCCACAGTTCACAGTCCTCAACCAATATATAGTCAAACATACACGTTTTCCACGACATATAGTACTGCCCATCAAACATAGGTGGGTTTGTTGGAGATCGACCTTCTTGCAAGTTTAGTGGAGCCGCAGTTTTTGGCGGGGAATCTCTCTCTTGGTGTTAACCAGATAGGGAGGCCAAACTCTGATACCAATTGTTGAAATGTATGTGTCCACTATATGTCAACAGACCAGGTCCCTAACACAGCAAGAACAGTAATTGAAATAAATGTGTTAAAATAAATAGCTCAAAGTAAATCAAGAACAAGGATTTTACGTGGAAACCTCATTGCTCAAGGGCGGTGAAAACCACAACTTGTACTCACAAAATTTCAATCCAAACTCCATTTCATTCAAATAGAGAAAAGTTTCAGATTACAAACTCTTGCAATCTAGGAATTTAACTCTAAATCCCTTCCCCCCTCACTGTAACAACTCTATTACTAATGCTCCGAAGAAACAGCTTTGTTGCCCACTAAATCTACTAACTCTAATCGATTTAGACTTTACTAACTCTCCATAGCTAACTCTAGCTATAAGTCATAATCAGTGATGAAAATAGGAACTGATCTGATTCCTTTATAACACAAAAATAGATATACAAGAATAAGCACATAAATATAAACCTACAACAACTAAGAACAATGCTAACTCTATCAGGTCCCTTGTTGTTCTTGAGAAGAATATTTCTAGAGAAAATTGTTTTTGCTCTTTTCAACTTCCAGAATGCAAAACTCTAGGTTGTGTTCATTTATATGAAGCTTAAATGATGGACACAAAACCCTAGAAGAAATACTATTGGGTAACAACCCTGCCACTCTACACCAGACGCGCACCACCACTTGCAGATGGCAGTGTGTGTAGAGTACTCTTTCCAACTGTCTTTTCTTGTATAGGACAACCATTCTCACATGGGATCAGGTCCTATGAGATCCCATTGTTTGTCAAATCATCAAAACTACATATTAACATTTTTAATCTCTTTATAATGATGACAAACTTCTCTTCTCTTTCCCACTTCTTCCCCCTGTCATCCACATCAGGTACCTATCCCCAGTGAACTGTCAGAATCTATCCTATGCATACCAAAGCTTAGGAGTAGATTTACAATGTAAGCACATAGGACACAAAGCTCAAAATACAATAAATACTCTTCAGCACTCCATCATGTCCTTTGTTGAATATGCACGGTGTTCTTCCTTGAAGACAACTTCTTGTTTGTAAGCTTATGAATTTTCAGAAATTCAAATCTTTGTTTGTCAAATCATAAGTTTGTGTCGTGAGAAGAGACTATATCAAATGGACGCAAACCCACTAGGACGACACCATTGGATGAGAGCATGTTATTCTGAAAAGTTGTGCACCAACCATGTCAGATGTGAAAGCTTTTAGACAGCTACCTTTTTGACTTTTTCACGTATGGGGTCTTTCCGGGACCAGGTCCCTTGTAGTGCGTTCTTTGTGAGTTCTTGAAAAGACTAGCTAGCTCTCTCTCTCTCTCTCTTTGAATGAATAATGTTATTTGTTTATTGTTGTATAAATCAATCACCAACAAGAGTTTTGAGCACTGAAACAAACAACCTCATCCGCCCTTCCTATTGGTGAAGTACACTGTACTTTTCACCAACCAATCTGACAAGACAACTTTACAATTGTATGCCATTTTGAATCTGGACGACAACACTTTACCAGGGACCGAGTCCCTGCATTTGTGAGGATCATCAATACACCTAGAATATAAGAAATATCTTCCATGATATTGTCTTGTGTAGAAGTTTATTTTGAAGTTTTTTAATATGAACTTTTGTAGGATTTGCAGGGAGATGTTATAAGGATTTTTCTTCCATCACAATATCTCATATCACATAGGTTTCAAAATATGGTTATATCCTCAGATCGAATTTGATAGTTTTTATTTGTGAAAATCTTTGGGGCATTCAAAGAGAGATTGTTGGTTGCAATTATTTTTGGTTAAAAATAAGTTTAGAAAAGCCTGTGCGTTGAAAATAAAAAGCACAGGTTAAAAATAGTAGCCCTGACGGGTTTAAATGGGTAGGCCTGACAGATTAAAAAGGTAGCCCTTACGGGTTAAAAACTATATGGTATTTCTTTGGAAGATTTCATAGATCCCATAATATCAATGAAGCTTTGGATACCACTATTGGTGTTTTAAAAAAAAAAACAATGGGGCAGGACAAATAATGGATTGAAATATCTCTCAATGGATTGAAATGACTTTCAATAGCTTTCAATTGATTTCAACCAAATCCATCGGTGACACCCTAAAGTTAGCACCAAGTTTCACTTAGACACCTCAACTGGTTGATGTTCATTTTAGACACCTTATGTAGGGTCCCACTATGTCATATTGATACTTTTTTTACAACAAACAAAAAGCTGAAGGAAAGTGTAATACACTTGTTGATGATGTGGCAAACAACCAATTAACTAATCACATGTGTAATTTTAAGTTAAAAATTATTCTAAACAAATCAATTCAACCCCCTCCCCCCCGAAGGTAGATGTCTTCTCTACTACACCCAACGTTTAAAAAAAAAATTAATCTACTTTTTAAAATTGTTTCGGATCTCTTTTTTTTTTATATATATTTTGGTGTTGTTTTGAAAGAAAGAGATAGGAGGAGTGGGGAGGGAGAGAAAGAAAGAAAAAAATAGAAAATATGAGTGTTGGTATCCATTTTTTCCGACAAAAATGGTGGAGGGCGGTGATGGTACCTTACCCTCCTTTCCCATCGAAAATAATCTTTTTTCATTACACTCAAAATTTTGTTTGTACTTTTTTTAAAATTAATTCTTTTCTTTTACTATTTTACATATTTATTCTTTTTTCTTTATTTTTAGTGTTGTTTTGTGGGAAGAAAAGAGAGAGGAAGAAAGAAAGAGAGAATAAATATGAAATATGAGTGTTGGTATCCATTTTTCCGGTAAAAAAAGGTGGAGGGAGGTGATTGTAGATTTAGAAAAGTTATACAATGAAGAAGAAGAAAAATGACTTGAAAATGAATTTGAATAAAAAATTCGACCTCCATTGAAGGAATTTAATCTTCAAAAAATGGTGGGGGGTGGTACCTTGAAAAATGGAGAAAAAGAAGAGAAAATAAAATAAAAAATAGCTATATTAAGTCCTCACGCTCTATTGTTGAGTGTATCACACTCACTTTGATATGTCAGCAAAAAGTGTCAAAATGACACAACGAAACCCTACATGAGGTATCTAAAATGAACATCACCCAGTTGAAAAGTCTAAGTGAAACTTAGTGCCAACTTTGAGGGCTCACCGATGAGTTTGGCCTTTATATTTTATGAAGCATTAAGGGCTTTAAATAGCCAAGTAGCCAACATAAAACACATAATCTACATAATTTAAAATTCAAAAAACCTAAAATATCTCAACAACTACAACAACCTAACTAAAATTCAAATTTCAAATTTATCTTAAACTAAACAACTTATTTTACTAAAAACTACTGTAATAACTAGAAGCAAACTTCAACACTTACCCAAATGTAATTAAATTTCATTTAGATTGTATAATTTTAACTTAAACATTATTCCAGCTTTATCAACCAATAATTTAATTTGATCGACATATCATAAATTTAAAATATAATCCGGAATTTGATATGAATTTCATCCAATAAAATCTCATGGTCTAAGATCGACATAAAAAGATAATCTTATGTTCACATGGAGTGCATTGTGTTTACAAAATAGAGATAACCTCTAGACAATGGATTTAGAATTTTTATTCCAACACATACTCCCTCCGTTCACTTTTAATTGTCATGATTTTTTTTAGAGTCAAATGATAAAAACTTTGACTAATATTTTACGATGTGTTTTTTCATCATATTGATATGCAAAAAATTGCAATTTATAGTACCTTTTGTATAGTTTTTGAATTTTTAAATTTTTTGTTTAAAATATCGAATTAATGTAATCTAATTTCACTTTGAAAATTAGTCAAATTGACTTTTAAAAAGTGCAACATGACAATTAAAAGTGGACGGATGAAGTAGTAATTATCAAACAAAAACTAGTATATTAGAAACCACGTGTATCTAGAGATGGTGCCGTGGATTCACGTGAACCCATGCTCCCCTCTCTAGATCATATATAGTAGTGTTATATTTTTTTTAAAATATTTAAATATAGATGTGTGAACCCATGTTCAAAATATCATATAATAATGCGGTAATGATTGAGTGCACTTCTCTAAGTGAGAGATAGAAATTTAAATCTTATATCTATCTTGTCTCTTTGAGTAACACTTTTCCAAGTGGTTATCAGTTACACTTTTGTCGTTTCAACTAATTTTTATTTTGTTTTTTTCCTTTATTCTTTCAAAATTTTCAAGTGTGTTACATGGAGAATTCCTAAAAAACATAATTAAATCAAATGTGTATATTAAAATTTAAAACTAGTAGTATTATATATTTTGGACCTATAATTTTTAAACTTTAATGGTTCATATTACGAACTAAAAGTCAAATCGATCAAATTTATATTTAAGATACATTTTTTGTAATCGTTTACCCATCTAGCCGAAATTCTGGATACGCCTCTATTAGAAACGGGCTAAAATCTTTAAAATATAATTTTTTGTATTAATAACAAATATTAGGTTGAAAGAAATGTTACAAGAAAAATTAAAATAAGAAAATAATTGTAATATAAAATCGTCAAAAAATTAACAACCAAATTCTAGAAGAATTTGTCGAAAATTATTAACAGTAAGTAAACCATAACGTATGAATTTTAAGTCAAGTCATGATTGAAGGATAATAGTACTATATATTTTACCTTGTCAAGCCATAATTGAAGGATGATAAATTTACTCAAGGTAATTAAAGTGGTGACACAAGTGTCAGGCTAATTAATGCGAACACGGATACAGACACACACACACAAACTAATGTGGAATAAATGTACACTGACAAAGAATTAAGTTATTACCTGATATATGTAGGATTTTTCTCCAATAAATACATAATGCTTATATAGTTTTTGATATATTTTTTTAATTCATCAAGTTGTAATGAGTATCAGATACACTTTGTATCAGTTAAACAGTAAGTATCAGTTAGAAAATATATGTCGAGATAGTGTAGGTCGAGAAATTGCAGATGCAACTTTTCTACTCATTTTCTTTGGTGTTTTTTTTTTTCATATTCGCATTGGAAGATGAAGGTACATCCTTCTTCGACTTTGCCTTCTCAAAACTTTGATTTGCCATTGCTAATGGATCATGAAATGTTAGATCTGTTTTCAGCCCATTTAGGATCATCAGGAAATTGATGAAAAATAAAAAATAAAAAAATCGAAGAACAATAATAGAATGGAGAAGATGAAAACTACCTATTCAGTTATTTGAAATTGGTTGACCGGAGAGAGAAACCTTTTGAAATTTAAATTGGGATGAAGGATGTAACTGATTCAATTATGAGAATGAAACAAGGGAGAGATTGAAGGAGTGAAAATATGAGGGTGAGAAATGCGGGTTTGTAAAGTTGGAGTAATTTATATGGACAAGTTGAGATTTGGAGAAAATAAGGAATTTTAGTAATATTTTGAAATAGTAGGGAATAATAAAAAATATGGTAAATAAAGATGTGTATATAAGTAATTTTTCCAATAATTAAAGAGTCTTAAAACGGGTTGAAATTGGAAATTAAATTAGGCTCTATTGAGGATTCTATAAAATTCTCTTAAAGTCAAGCCATGATTGAAGGAGGATAGTACTATATACACCCCGTCTCAAATTATATGACACATTTCTGATTTCGAGATTTAAACAAGTTTATCTTTGATCGTAAATTTTTCATATATCTTTTAAATATTTTAGATTGTCAATTATTGTGAGTTATAGTACTTTTTATGTAATTTACAAATATATAAATTTCATTTCAAAATAATTGAAGATTTCAAACGTAAATTCCAGATAAACTTAAACGAAATGTGTCACATAAATTGAGAAAGGAATAAAAATTTACTCAAGGTAATTAAAGTGGTGACACAAGCGTTAGGGTAATGTGTAACACGGATGCAGACACATACACATGCTAGTGTGGAACAAATCGTAGACTGACAAAGAATTTAGTTACTATTACCTGAAATATGTATGATTTTTCTCCAATAAATAGCAGTGGTAGAAAATCTAATTTCCATTCAAAAATCATTCAATAGTCATGAGATTTTTCCTAATGCCTTCATTTTTTGTTCTTGCCTCTGCACTTGTGTTCATCCTAATAGTATCCCACACTTGTCATGCCCTACAGGACTATTTGGATGCACACAACACAGCTCGTGCTAATGTGGGAGTCGGACCATTAACATAGGACGACCAGGTGGCAGCCTACGGCCAACAATATGCTTCCCAACTGGCAACTGATTGCAACCTCGTTCATTCTCATGGCCAATATGGTGAGAACCTAGCTGCCGGTAGTGGTGATTTCATGACGGCCACAAAAGCGGTGGATATGTGGGTCGATGAGAAACAATACTATCACCATGACTCCAATACATGTGATGAAGGACAAGTGTGTGGACATTATACTCAGGTGGCTGGGCGTAATTCCGTTCGTCTTGGATGTGCTAGGGTTCAACGCAACAATGGAGGATATGTTGTATCTTGCAACTATGATCCTCCAGGTAATTTTATAGGCCAAACTCCATACTAGAAAAAACGACTTATTACTTAATGATTACATATATATTTGTACTCCTATGTGAGGTACGTACGTAGTTCCATATTAAAAGTAAAAGAATAATGTACAAGTTGTAACAGTAATGTATGAAGCTGCTTCTATATATGATCTGATTATTGTGAATTACTACTCTTAAGAAATCATGTGTTGATGTTCTAATTAACTACTCTTTCATGATCAAAATCTTAATAACATGCATTTTCAAACAATAGGAAAGTAATGATCTGCTAGAAGACAGAAAACATCGACACAATTGTTGTCATGACCCAGACCGTCGTGATTGCCACCCACACTAACCTTCCGGTGGGAGAACCATTAATACTAATTAGCTAACCAAAGAACTACACAACTTAATCAAAATATAAGGCATTTAATGAAGAGATTTGGAGAAAAAATGATTTATTTAAAAAAAAAAAGGGAAATCATATAAGAAACCAAACAAATAAGCTTAATGAAGAATTAAATGGGAAACTTTAAAAATAGCAATCATTAGGCCTTAAATAGGATTCCTTAGCGATAGTTTCACTAATTACAATATGCAACTATACTTTGGTTTGCTACACATTTGTATTCATTGTATTTTTTCGTAGATTTTGCAGAAAAATAAACAAAGACAAACTGATTGTATCAAAATGAATACATATTAGGAGGAGAGAGCGAGTGAAATCGAGTGAGGGAGGATAGAGGATGAATACATGTTGTATAACAAATACAATTGATACAAAATATACAAATCCAATTGAACACAAATTTAGATTTTCAAATACAATCGATATAAAATACAAATCTCTCACCTATATTTGTTTGGATACAATTGATACATAATACATTTGACAGAGAGGATGAATGCCTATTGTATTCATATGAATACAAATACAGTTGACATAAAATACAAAACTCTCACCTATATTTGATTGAATAAAATTGATACATAATACATTTGAATAGATTTCTTATTGGCAAAAGAGGGGTCGGGGGGGTGGGGGGGTGGGGGGGGGGAGTGTTTGCTATAAAAACACATATAGTGGTGTTTTGTAATTTTCTTAAACTATAGTTGTTTTGCCATAAATGTGTTGCCATTTTATCCTTGTTCCATATTTTTCCCTTAAATAGATAATTCTACATTAGTATTTATATACAAAAAAAAAAACAAGACATTACAATTGCAATGAAAATACTTACCCGACACTAGGCAAAATGCGAAGACAAGTTACAAAAACCAGGAAGGAAAATTAGCCACTAGCCAAAATCCCTATTGGGTTTCTTTTTTCTTTTCTTTTTTTTTGAGGGGGGGACCAAGCAACGCGTCAAATGCAATTCAATTATAATCTTTCTCAATTTATTTGGATTCAAATATTTCGTATTAGACTTTTTCTATTTCTATAAATAGTCTTTGAAAATGTCTTGGAAGAGAAATTTTGACATACGAAGAGCTAGGAGACATTATGGAGGTTGGCCCTAAATGTGGGCCGCTAAAAGCATTTAAGCTCTATTTAGTGTTTGATGGAATGTATGTGTCCACTAACTATGACAGGACCAGGTCCTTTAGCATAGTAACAATACAGAAAAGTAGGTATTTGAAGTAAATCAAGACACACGATTTTACGTGGAAACCTCCTTTCTTAAGAGAGTAAAACCACGACTTTTCACACAGGATTTCCAAAACTGTTTTCACTAATCTTCTCAAGCAAAAGCGAAACACAGTTTACAACGAGCCAAATCAATGCTCTCATTGCCCACTATACTAACCTTCACTGACTTAATATAGACTTTTAACTGTAAGACACAAAGTTACAACTAACTATGCTCTTACAAGATTCAGACAAGGTTTTGAAACGTTTCTAACAAGAGTGAAACGAATCCTACAAGATAAGTACAAATACAAGCAAACAAAACATCAACATGTTCAGAAAGAAATTCTTCAGTCGATCAGGTCCTTTGTTGTTTTGTATGAAGCTTGATTTTTCTCTATTTGAATGAATAGTTGATGTGTTGTTTTACATCTTGATTATACCAATCCAAAAAGATTTATTGTCCATTGGACAAACAACCTCGTCCATTCTGATTGGTTTAGTACGCTGACGACTTCACCAACCACTAACAGGACAGCTTTCCAGCTGTACAACACATTGTCCTAGACGAGACAACTATGCAGAGGACCGGGTCCCTGCACTTGTGATGATCATCAAAACATTTGAAGGCTTATCAATTTCTCCCTTTTTGATGATGGCAAACAAGTTTCCTCACATGAGTTGATATTCATTCAAAGTGTTGCCAGTTTCCCCTTTCACCAGTTCCCCCTTAAAACCAGTTTCATATGTCACCAGTTCCCCCTTAACACCAGTTTTATATGTCACCAGTTCCCTCTTAACACCAGTTTCATACTTACTATAATTTCAACAACACTTTACAGTCAATTCCCCCTTTTGACATCATTGAAAAGGAGTGACAGTAAACATATTCAAGCTGCATGCAAAGTCGTTAGGAATTCAAGGCCATGGGCCACACAGTACATGAGCAAGTAGGTAGAAAATAGAGAAGACAAAAGCATACCAAACAAGGAAAATAGATAGTAATATTAGATCACAATACTGACCACAGAGTCTAGTCAAAATAGTACAATTGCCACTAGATTAAGAAAGGGAAGTCACACTAGAAGAATTTAGAATAGAAACAAACAGACTCGTTTAGGACGGAGGGGGGCGGGGGGAGAAGGACTGCAACAGAAGAGTCAGTCATGCATTAGTATCCATATGTGACTCAATGAGTTGCTTGTTGAGAGTCTAGACTTCCTTACTGAGTGAGGCATTTGTCTTCAGCAACTTCTGTGCATTCTCAGCTCTTAACTTTTCAACTTCTTCTTTATCCGTAGCACTGGTACCAGGTCCTCGAGAGATAGCCTGTTAGAGTTGGGCCTTAAGTTAAGGAATCTCCATATCCTTTGCACTCAAGGTAGCCATGAAATCATCCAATTCTCCCTTGAGAGCTTCTTGTTTCTCAAGGAGTTTAGAGACATGAGATTTGGCTTTGACTTTACGCTCAACACAGTCACATTCTAGAAGTGTGGCTGTAGAGAACATTTGCTTCACAGTACCAGGTACTCCTCTGCCAAGAGGCACTCCAAAATGTTCAAACACATGATTCAACAAATACCCGTAGGGTATGCCATGTTTGTCATTTTTCCAAGTCATAACTCTATGCATGTGTTCTAGCATAATCCCAGGAAGGCTGATAACTTCGATCTTATCCAATTTTTCCATGAGAAAAAAACCTATTGCAAATGCCACAATCCTTTTCTCACTTCTAGGCACGAGCACTTTATTCACAAACTCAAACAACAACTGATACTCCCCTTTGAGAAACTTCTTGGGATGACCAGCACACTTCATGTTCCCATGTTTGGTGGCCCTTTGAGCAAAGTTGACAGAAGGCTTGCACCCTTCAATGGACTTGATCCCTGCATATGGAACTCCCATAATTATCCCCAAGCTTTCTTCATTTAGTGACATAGTGGTCTGAATGCCTCCATGATCAAGAATTTCCATTTTGTAATAGAACTCACACACTTCTAGTTCATAGAGATATGGTTCTGGACCTTCAAACAGATGCTCCCAACTTTGTAGGGAGATAAAGTCATAAAGAGTGCTCATTCCATGTTCTGTGAGAATGTCGGAATCAAACACCCTTCCATTTAGAACTTTCTAGTTTTCAAGCTCAACAATTCTTTCCTCTATTGTCATTACCCCACTCACATTTGGCTTTTGGGAAGTCGAACTTGGTCCCTTTACAGACTTTGATTTTGAAAGACCCTTTATGGTACCTTTATGTCATTTTTGCAGGTGACCTTTTCACAGATTTAGAGCTTCTTTTAGCTTTAATTCATTCTTCCTCCGCCTTATTCTTCCGTTTCACCATAGCTCTAACGATATCCTCAGATTCTATTTTGCTTGAACCTATCTTTTGAGGCAAAGCAGTAGGTTCTTCAGTAGGCACACGAAGAAGTCATCTTTGTCTTTGATCTCTTTCAGTTTGTGCCTCATTTGCTACCAGAGCATCTTCAAGCAAATTTTGGACTGTCCCTCTAGTAATGTATCTCCTGTTATCTCACTTGTTAGAGGATTCAACCATTTTTCCTTTTCCTTTTCCTTTTCTCTTTCGTTTATTCTCTGACTTAGTAGGCTCCTCTTTAAAATCTTCTTCAGGAGCAGCTCCTGTTTGTTTAGGATACGATACACGTATGTTTGAGGCATTTGCTCCTCGAACCACCTTTCTAGACCAGACTAGAGGAACTTCTTCGTCCTCTTCTTCACTTTCAACTCCCAAAGTTTCAGGGTCTGGTCAAACATAGGATGAATACTATGACGGAGCTATTCTGGCAATCTAAAGTCTTCTTCCAAAAGATTTCTATGAGTGTCTCCCATGAGTGAAGCAAGACTTTGCATAGCCACTAATTCCTCTGCCGCTGCAAGTATGTTGGAGTCTATACCCTTACCCTCAGGCAAATCCCCTTCAAACAACCTTTCAGACATTGTAGATGCCATAGGCCCTAGTTGAGACCCAACCTCTTGATCTTCTGTAGGTGTCTCAATCACAGGTTTGACAACCGACTAGGCCTCAAAATTTTGTGAGTCCTTACCTGATAGAACTAAAGTTGGAGAACACATCAAGATGTCTGCAGGATTGGGTACCTGTGACTCTAATACTTCAGTGTGGGGTGTGATAGATTCATCAGCTTCACCAACCCCACACACAGGAGTGGACGGAGAGCCTCAGGAGGAGGAATTGAGAAATTAAGTAAACTAGGATTTTCAATTTCTTGGGAGAGAGGAGATTTTGGGGGAGAGGAAGGATTAGACATTTTGCAAGAGAAAGACGATTTGAAGAGTAGTAAGTGATTTTGAAGAGAAATAGGAAGAATTGATGATTTTGAAATCTCTTAGGAAGGTGTATTTAAACTTGGTATCGGGTCCCTGAACAGTACTGACCCTTGGTTTTTAAACTGAAAAGACGTCTGCAACTGACACAAGAAACAGGGAGATGACACGTGATAGTGATCGTTGACAGAAAAATGTGTAGTAAAAAGTGATACTAACCTTTTCGGGGACCAAGTCTCTCAATATAGATAGCCTTGTCTATTATGGTTAGATCTTCCCTTTAGCCAACATGTCATGAGTGTATACCTGCAGAGAGGTACCAGGTGTGAATTCACAACCAACAAGCAAAACAACAAGTATAGACACATGCCCTCCTTAGCATAGTCAATTTTGGAGGATTTATGCAAATCTGTTGTGAAATTAGTTTAACTTGTGCAATCCCATACTTAGTCTATTCTTGACAAAGTGCTCTTTGCTGAGTGCTTTGGTGAAGATGTCAGCTACTTGGTCCTCCGTTTTGCAGTACTTCATCACCACATTTCTCTTATCAACATTGTCTATGAGGAAGTGGTGCCTCAGATCTATGTGCTTTGTCCTCTTATGTTGGACAGGGTTCTTGGCCATGTTCATTGCACTTGTGTTGTCATAGATAAGAGGGATGGTGTCTGTGAGAAAAACCAAAGTCTTCAAGCCATTGCTTAATCCACAAGGGTTGAGCACATCATGAGGCAACAACCACATACCCATCTTCAGCAGTGGACAGGGCCACTTAGTTTTTCTTTTTAGTTCCCCATGAGATCTGTGATGATCCCAAGAAATGAGCCATACCCGAGGTGTTTTTCTTGTCAATAAGGAAACCTGTATAGTCAGCATCGGCATATCCAATTAAGTGAAAAGAACTCCCAGAAGGATAGTATAGGACCAGGTCCTGCGTTCCCTTCAAGTATCTTAGGATTGTCTTAGCTGCCTTCAGGTGTGATTCCTTTGGAGCTGCTTGGAACCTAGCACACATCCCTACGCTGAAGACTATATCTGTCTTGCTTGCAGTAAGGTAGATGAGTGACCTAATGATTCCTCTATACATAGTCTGATTCACATCAATCCCTTCTTCATCCTTATCAAGTTTAGAATTTGTGCTCATGGGAGTGTCAAGTACTTTGGCCTCCAGCATGCTGAATTTCTTTAAAAGTTCTTTGATGTACTTCTCTTGACATATTGAAGTTCCCTGAGAGGACTGTTTGATTTGCAAGCCCAAGAAGAGGTAAGTTGCCCCATCATGCTCATTTCGAATTCACTGCTTATTAAGGCCGCAAGCTCCTTGCATAGAGGATCTGAAATGGCTCCAAAGATGATGTCATCTACATATACTTGCACTATCAGAAGCTTCTTAAATCTGGATTTTAGGAACAAGGTGTTGTCAATTTTACCTCTTTTAAATGAACTTTGATAGACGCTCATACTAGGCACAAGGGGTTTGTTTTAGACCATACAAGGTTTTATACAACTTCAGCACATTGTTTGGCAGGTCAACATCCTCAAATCTTGGAGGTTGTTTCACATATACCTCCTCTTTCAAGTAACCATTCAGGAAGGCACTCTTAACATCCATTTGAAACAACTTGAACTCCATGTAGCTATCAAAGGCTATTAGAATTCTGATGGCTTCCATCCTTGCTACAGGTGCAAAGGTCTCATCATAGTCAATACCCTCCTCCTAATTGTACCCCTGTACCACTAGTCTTGACTTATTTCTTGTGATAGTTCCATGTTCATCAAGCTTGTTTCTGAACATCCATCTGGTCCTAATAATAGTTATTTTGAGAGATCTGGGGACATGGTGTCACACTTTGTTTCTTTCAAACTGATGAAGTTTTTCCTGCATTGACGTCACTCAGTTAGCTTCTTTTAAGTCCTCCTTGATATTCCTAGGCTCAATCGTATATATGAAGGCTGAGAATGCAACTAGATTTCTTGTTTTGGATCTAGTTTGTATTCCAAAATTAAGTGGAGATATAAGATTGTCCAGAGGTTGGGAAGATTGATGTTTCCATCCAGACATTCTTGTTATCTCTTCTTCAAGATCAGCGACTGATTCATCTCCTTCAGGTTCTTCAATCTGAGAATCTTCCTCCGTTCCTCTGGGTTCTGCAGGGTTTTCTTCAATTGGACTCTGTTTAGCTACATGGTTTTGGACCGCCCTATCTTGTTGAACCTCCATCAGTTCCTCCAGTTCAAGATCTTCACTATGTTCAGCATTGTTCAGATCACCAGTTTCATAAAAAATAACATGCACACTTTCTTACACACACAAAGTTCTTTTATTGAAAACTCTGTATGCTTTGCTAGTTGAGGAATAGCCGACAAACACCCCTTTATCACTCTTTGCATTGAACTTGCCAAGATCATCCTTTCCATTATTCAATACAAAGCACTTACAACCAAAGGCTTTCAGGTGACTAAGTGATGGTTTCCTTCCATTCAACAGTTCATAGGTGGGTCTTCTTGATTACTTACCTGGTGAGGCATATATTTGTGACATAGCAGGCTCTGTTGACTGCTTCTGCCCAACAATTCATTGCATGTCCTGAGTCAATCAGCATGGTTCTAGGAATATCCACCAGGATCCTGTTTTTCCTTTCTACAACCCCATTTTACTAAGGAGTTCTGGGAGCAGAGAAGTTGTGATGAATCCCATGGTCAGCACAAAACCTTCGATTTGGGAATTTTTGAACTCTGTACCGTGGTATGACCTAATGCTTGCAATCTTGTAATATAACTTCAGTTGAATTGCCTTTACAAAGATGATAGCACCCCATCAGTCTCATCTTTAGTTTGCAAAATCATATTGCATGTGAATCTGGAGAAGTCATCAACAATCACCAAGATGTACTTCTTTCCTCCTCTGCTTTGAACTCTTATAGGTCCACACAAACCCATGTGGAGAAGCTCTAGAGGTCTGGTTGTACTGACACCTATATTCAATTTAAAAGATGATCTCGTTTGCTTTTTCCTCACACAAACGTGATAGACTTTGTTGTCAGAGAACTTCAGCTTAGGCAGTCCGCGGACTAGGTCCCCTGCAACTAATTTGTTCAGCAAAGATGAGCTCACATGTCCTAGTCTTCTGTGCCATATATCAGCATTATGAGATTGGGCACTTAGACAGGTGAGACATCCCCTTCAATGGAGTCAAGATCTGCAACATACATATTTTTTACTATTTTGGTAGACATAACAACTTTTTTAGTAATACAATTTGTAACTATGCATTGGTCTGAAACAAATTTTACTTCATTTCCTTTATCACAAATTTGAGACACACTGAGCAAGTTGTAATTTTCCCAATACCCATGATGAATCCCTTCTTGCCATCTCCAAATGACACACCACCACTTTGGTGTGCTTTCAAAGAGAGGAAGTTCTGAGTGCCTCCAGTCATATGCTTCAGGCAACCACTGTCCATGTACCAACATCGACTGCTTCCTCCCCTCTCATTCTTGTCTTCCTCATCATCAAATTTTGCCATTAATGAGAATATTGAGTTGAAAATGGTCTGATCATCATTCACCGCCATCATCGAGACATCTTCATGATTTTCATCCTCATCAGGGTCGTGTGAGGCATTTCCCTATACTGCAAAGGCTTTCTTCACAACTTGATCTTTATTGGCCTTCCTTTTAGCATGGTCAGGGACCTGGTCTCTTCGTCGTGGTTTGAAGTCCTGAACTTTATGCTTTTGACTCTGACAATCTCTCATGAAGTGACCAGGCTTTCCACATTTGTGGCAGAGGTCGTTGGCGTTTGCAGTTTTGCTGGTAGTCCCCTTTTTTCTGAAACACTCTATGCTTCTTGACTATCATCTGGAATCTTCTAGTCAGATAGGCCATCTCATCCTGATCCTCTGACTCATCATTTTGGGAAATCTTTAGTGTTGTTGATTTCTCATTCTTTCCTTTTTTCACAGAAGAACCTTGCTGCATATTTAGCTCATAGGTTTACAAGTTTCCAATCAACTCATCCATGGTGAGAACTTTCATATCTCTAACCTCAGTGATGGCGTTCACTTTTCGTTTCCATGATTTAGGAAGAATCCTGAGAATTTTTTGAACTTGTTTGCTTGGGTGAATGGGTTCACCAAGACACATTAGTTCGTTTGTGATGGAGGTAAACCTAGTATGCATGTCATGGATGGTTTCACCTTCCTTCATGCTAAAATTCTCATATTGGGTCATAAGTATGTCTACTTTTGACTCCTTAACTTGAGTGGTTCCTTCATGAGCTGTTTTGAGACAGTCCCAGATTTCTTTTGCGGTTTCATAGGCAGAGATCCTGTTGTATTCGTCAGGACCAATCCCACAGACCAGCAACTTCTTTGCCTTGTAGTTGTTTTTGATTTTCTTTCTGTCTGTTTCATTGTATTCCCTTCTGGTCGTTGGAATCACTTTTGTAAGTTCTCCTTTTTTCATGTCCTAGGTGGGAATGTAGGGGACATCAAGTATTACATCCCACAACTCAGTGTATTCTACATTAATGTAGTCATGTATCCAAGTCTTCCACCATCCATAGAATTGTCCATTGAATCGAGGTGGATGAGTAGTAGACTGACCTTTTTCCAGGCTTGGTGGAGCAGTCATTCCTTCAGGATCTTTCTTTTCTATGTGTTAACCAAATAGAAAATTCAATGCTCTGATACCAATTGATGGAATGTATGCATCCACTAACAATGACAGGACCAGGTCCTTTAGCACAGTAACAATACAAAAAAGTAGATAGTGAAGGTAAATCAAGACACGATTTAACGTGAAACCCTCCTTGCTCAAGGGAGTTAAACCACGATCTGTCACACAGAATTTCCCAAACCATTTTCACTAATCTTCTCAATCGAAAGCAAAACACAGTTTACAACCACAAGATTAACCTCCTAATCTCAAACTAAGTAATATCCGTATTACATAAATGAGCCAAAGCAATGCTCTCATTTCCCACTATACTAACCCTTACTGATTAATATAGACTTATAACTGTAAGACACAAAGTTACATCTAACTATGTTCTTACAAGATTCAAACAAGGTTTTGAAACGTTTGTAACAGGAGTGAAACGAATCCTACAAGATACGTACAATACAAGCAAAAAAAAAACATCAACAGGTTCATGAAGCAATTCTTCAGTCCTTGTTGTTTTGTATGAACCTTGATTTTTCTTTCTTTGAATGAATAGTTAATTTGTTGTTTTTCATGTTGATTATATCAATCCAAAAAGATTTATTTTCCATTAGACAAACAACCTCATTCGTTGTGATTGGTTTAGTATGCTGACGACTTCACCAACCCCAGGACAACTTTCCAGCTGTACATCACATTGTCCTGGATAAGACCACTCTGTAGAGGACCAGGTCCTACACTTGTGAGGATCATCAAAACATTTGAAGGCTTATCAGTGTTTTGTCACCAAATTAAGTTGTATAGCATGGAAAATTCTTTATAGACCGGGCTTTATATGGAGAATACTCATAGAAGAGAAAACCCTTGCTGCAACAATTTTCGATCTATCATGGCCATTCCATCCATTGGTCAGCCTACGTCGGCGACTGCCTAACAAATCTCTCTCATTTCTAGTTCTCACTTCCCCTCTCTACCAAATTCCAATTCAACTCCCATTGGCAATCAAGATACATGATTAGAGGATAGTCCTATTTTGCTTGATGAACCTAAAAGTTTGCCTAGTGATTTGGTTTGTGAACGTAGTCAAGGAGGAAAATATGTTGATCTTCTTAAGCCTAATATAATGAATCTATCTCAAAACATTAAAACTCCTACTATTACACCTATTCCCATCTAGAGTCCTTCATATATTGATGGTATTCTAAGAATAACATGGAGTGAAGATGAAGTTAAGCGGATGAACACCATTGAAAACTTGCAATATGCAGTGATAGGGAAGTTTTACTATGGGTGGATAGAGATGGATAATTTGTGGATTCAAATTTCCAAATAGTGTAATATGAGGTGGATGTAAGATTGGGTTATTATGAAATAGACATATATTAATGAGATTTGAATTGTTTGAAGATTTTATGAATATGATGTCAAAGAATTCATATTGCATCACTGATAAAGATGGTACGACATATCAAATGTGACCCTTCATATATGATGCAAAATTTAGAGTTGATGAGGAAACGACTCAAGACATGTCCTGGATATTCTTTCCTGACTTATGGACAACTTTTTTTGTTAAGGAATCTTTATTCTCAGTGTCCTCTGCAGTAGGGAAGCCTATTTATTTAGATATGGTGATTATAAACAAGACACAACCTAGTTGTTGTAAAGTCAAAGTTCAAGTGGACTTACTTGCTTACCCAAATTTGTAGAATTGGAGATTGATGATCCTATATCTCAATCCTCAAGAGTGGAAAGAATTAAAGTGCTCTTTGATGTTTTACCAAAATACTTCAAAAATGTAAACTGCAAAGTCATAATAAAGATGATTGTAGAATTTTGAATCCCGAATTAAAGAAGGATGATCAGATTGAGGTGGCAACAGAAGCTGATTCAACAAAGGAGAAAGAGGTACACAGAAATCAACAAAGAACTTTTCAACAATGGAATCCAACTATAAGAAGATTCACTTTGGAAAAGGAATTTTTTTGTTATAATGCAAGAGATCCAGAAAAAGATGATATAACCACTAAAAATTGTTTTATTGATTTACCTAAAGATAATGATATGGAACAAGAAGTAGGGTGTGCAAAAGAGAAGGAGAAGATTGAGTTTTCATGTGCATATAACACATATACAAGTAAAAAGAAAGACATACCACAAAAAAAATAGGTTACTCAATCTTTTTACAAGAGTAGGCACCAACTCAAGATGCTAAGAAGGACAATAGTGACCAAGAAGGGGCTTTCACTGTTGGTGAGCAAAAGGACAAGGAAATATGTGGAGATGATACAACTGATACAAGAGAGGTTGTAACTGTTGTGAATAAGGATATAATTGTATTAGTCTGCAGTGAAAAAGAGCAGAAGCAACAAAACAACAAATCTGCAACTAACATCAAACGATGTAGATATGTGAACTAATAAGTCCAGCACGGTAAATTGTGACTTGTGGTATCATAATTTAGTGCATAACAATGAAAAAAAATCAAAATATTGAGCAGGTGCAACAACAGCAACATGAACAACATTTAACAAACTTGGAGAATACCAATGAAGAAAGTAACTTGTAAAGTGATGTGCAACAAAAACTGATTGATGTTGAGAAGGATAGCAATAGAAGTGATCTTCAAATCTGTTCATAAACATCTAGATTTGATCAATAATGTAAATAATCTGCAGGACAGTGAAACAAATGAAATTTATGGGGGAAAAGGTGAATTTGCATATCCATAAGTACAGAATGAGCTAGTTGACAAAGGTGGAGACAAACCTCAATCACAACAACAAATGATGGAAAATAAGATGGAGATAGAAGGGTTAACCGCACCATTACCACAAGAAATTGTAGCTTCAACAGTTGATTCTCCTATTAAGGTCTTGCATGACGTTTTTGCACATAATATAGATGAGGTAAACGAACAACAAAGGGTGAAAGTTAATGATGAAATAAGCAAGTAAGATACAGATGAAGATCAAAATCAGCACAATCTCAATCATGCTTTGAAGGTGGAAGATTTATCTCCTAATGTTCAGTCAAAATTGAAGAAAACAGGGCTACTCCTGAAACTAGTAAGGCCACAAGAACTATTCCTAAAAGGAGGGATAAATCCATTTATAAATGATTCAGAAAGCACTTGTATGGAAATTAATTAGCCAGAACCCAACATACATTTCATAGGGTTCAAATGCTTAACAAACATCACAAGTTCTTCCTCATAGCACTAATGGAGCCTTTTCAACATACAAGACATATTCAAAAGTGGGAATTTTATTAGACTCTAAATAATAGATAACATTACAACTTACATTTCAAGATTCTATAGATTCCATCATCTATACTATTGTTTATGTTAAGCGCTTAGCACTTGAAAGGCTAAGTTTGTGGGATTAATCTATTTACTGAGTCACAATATGAGTTTATCTTTGTTTGTAGGTGGTGACTTCAATATTATTTTGAATGATGAAGAGAAATTTGGGGGCCTTCCTGTTTATCCTCAAGAATTTGAGGATTTATCTTTCTGTGTGAACTCTTGTGTTCTTTTTTATATTAACTTTAAAAGGAGTTCATTTACTTGATGGAATGGAAGAGTTGATGTTGTATGTATATTTAAAAGACTAGACAGATGGATGATCAATAAATATTTTCTTGGACTTTTTTGGAAATGTGGAGTTTGAGCATCTTGCAAGAATGGGGTCTCACCATGCATCTATGTTGCTGAGTTATGGGGGTCAGACTACTAATATCAAGTGATCTTTTAGATTTTTGAATTCTGGACAGAAAAAGGCGATTTCAAAGATGTTGTGAGAGATAACTGAGCTGCTAATAAGATCAATGATATTTTTATTAGCTTGAAACAGAAGATAAAGAGGGCCAGAGTCATAGAGTAGGGTGAGATTTGGAGATATTTTTAAGCAACTGGTAATAAGGGAAGATATTGTTAGATCAAAGAAGGTCTTTTTAAAGAACAACCAACTGTTGAAAACAGAGCTATTCTTCAAAGGCGCAGGTTGAGTTAAAACATTATTTACACTATGAAGAGAAATTTTGGAGACACAAAGCTTGTGTTAAATTTTTTGCCGAAGGAGACAGGAATACAAGATTTTTTCATAGTCTTGTGAATGGGAGAAGAAAGAGGTTACAAGTCAATAGAATCCTTGAAAGGGATGGTGTCTAGACTAATGATGCTGAAGAGGTTGCTGCTAAGGTTGTTGCCTTCTTGCAAGATCAATTTACTGATGTTGAGAATGTGACAGAACTTTCTTTGATGGATCATATTGCCACACTAGTTACTGATGAAAACAACACTACGTTAAATGTTAGTCCTACAATTGAGGAGATCAAGAAGGTGGTTTTTGAATTGAGTAGTGAAGTGCTTGTGGACTCGATAATTTTACTGGGCACTTCTATCAAGTCTGTTGGGATATTGTAGGAAGGGATGTTGTCAATTTTCTGATATGAGATCAATTAGTTTAGTAATTTTCTGAAAAACATTATCTCTAGAATGATTCATGATAGGTTGGAAAGATTGCTCTAAACACTGATCTCTCCTAATCAGTCTGTTTTTGTGAAAGGAAGAAGCATCACAGAGAATGTCCTTTTAGCTCAAGAAATTATTACAAATATCATATGACAAGGTAAACCAACTAATTTTGTGATTAAACTTGACAAGTCCAAGATTTATGAAAGACCGAATTAGAGATTTATGATCAACCTTATGGAAAAAATGGGTTTTAACAATTTGGTTGAAGATAAAGTGTGGAGGGTGGTAGAAAATAACTGGTATTCAGTTCTCATTAATGTAAAAGTTCATGGTTTCTTTCATTCTTCTAGATGGGTGAAACTGGGAGATCCTCTCTCCCCTGCATTATTCATTTTGGCTGCAGAAGTTCTTTCTAGAGCTTTAAACAATCTATTCCATAATCATGACTCAATTTGCCTCATTGTAGCCGCACACTCATATTGTTCAATTGAGAGCACTATTTAAGTCATCGGTATTGACAACAACCAACACTCGAAATTGCAAAAGAACATCTACTTTCAAACACACAAGAGGTGGTAATTTTAAAATCGGTTCAAAACCATTTGCAATTCAAAACAAAGGACACACAATAGATCAAAGCCATATATACATAAAAACACAAAATGTGATCCAACATTTACAAAACAACAATGGCAAACATCCACAAAAACAACCCAAAAAAGGTAGGTATACAAATACCTCACCCCACCAAACTAGTATAACAGTTGTCCTCAAATGCAAAGAATGAATAAAATAGTCTAAAAAGTAACAGAAATGGATTAAAAAGAATCATCTTGCCAAGCTAAGCCTGAGGTGAAGTCTGCATCTCCATGACTCTATCTGTCTGGGCATCAGTGCCTGGCTCAACATCATCATTGGCTCCATTAGAGCCCACCATAGACGTCTCCCTCAAAGAACCCTACACATCTGTCTCATCCATGGCTCCCTCAAGATCTACTAGATCATCATACATGATAGCATCTCTAACACCGAGCTCCTCCTCATTAGTATCTGCCTCAGACTCAACATCTGCATCTTTAGCCCTAGCAACATCTCTAGTCATAGTAGGCGGAGGAACCTCAAAACTGGATAGAAAATTAGTGTTCTGCATGTTGGGAATCACAACTATGCCGAACAACATCAATAAATTTGTGAACTTCAGCTCATCCAAATCCTTGCGCAGCCCAACAACATCAGCCTTCAAGGCCGTCATAGCAGTAGAATCGCCTCGACTGTGTTCACAAGCCTCAAACCTCACCGTAAAGGCATCCACATCCATCTTGTTGCCATTAATCAACTCCCGGTTCTCTCTCAGTTTGGCCCTAATCGGGACCAAAGCAGCAACAATCACCCGTTCTATCATCCTAGGCAGAGCAGCCTTAACCCGGAGGCAAGCTCATAGGCAGATTGAGCCAGATGGCCCATCTTATATAACATGGCCTGGGTGATAGGGGTCGGGAAGTAGTGGCAGCAGCAGCAGAAGTAGTGCGAGTGGGAGCAGCAGTAGAAATAGGAGTAGTAGAAGAATAAGGACAAGTGGTACCTATAGGCTCACTGGCCTAAGGGGGCAGCATTGCTTCAGTCGGCAGCATATCAATATCAACCACCGGGGAAACATCCATCGGTGCAGCCCTCCTCCTGTCGGCCTCATCCCTTAAGTAATAGGCCTCAATCCGCTGGATGTCAGTAGAGAAAGTGGGAGTCACTTCCACATCCGTCGTGGTAACTACCAAAATACAGGCCTGCCTGCATAACTTAGTGATCAGCACTAGAAATGGAAGGGCGGTCTGACTCTGGTTGGCCCTCATGGCCATCTCTTGCTCAATGAGCAGACCCAAGTTTAACCTCTGTCGAGCCATAATAGAACCTAGACATGCAGCCTTCAGGTGTCGAAAGATCGACTCATTCTGTGAAGGCAAGATGGTGCTGCTAATAAACTTGAACACGTTCAGGTCATTCTTCTCAATCGGTGCACTCGCCTAGATCCACCTCGGTGTCATATAAAAAATGAGGGGTGCCAACCAATTCTTTAGATCATCTAGGGTCTTCTTCTTGATAAGGTCAATGTAGTGATGCATGAAGTTCTAGTGAATACCCGAGTACCTCATTAGTATCTGAGCATCTGCACTTCACCTTCTTCCCCCGAACAACCACAAAATCAACTGGTTTGAATGTGTTGGCCTTCTTTTTCTCTTTTCGTACCAGCTCCCCATAAGCAGAATAGAACTCCTAGACCCAAGTCGGGATGTAAGGGCCTTGGGGTTTAGTGAAAATCTCAAACTTGTGGAACTTAACGGTGTTCCACACTTCGGGATATAGAACTACCACTCCGTAAGTAGACAACCACTTCTCTTCTAGAATTGTCATCAAACCCTCGGCCTTAAGTCTGTTGAGAAATCGGGGAGGAGGACCCTCAACTGGTAGAGCTTGTATCATTGCCTCAGCTGGAGCTGGAGGAGGAGGCGTAGAAGGCACTAGGATCCTACACGGATCATTCATGGACTTGAAGTGTAGCTTCACTCTCCTAGCCTGTAGGAGCTGGTCGTCCTCTAATTCAGATACGGAGGCTGGGGAACTGTCCCCTGAATGACCCTCACTGTCAGAAGTAGTGAGGTGCATAGCGTAGATACCCTCACTATCAGAGTTCCCCTCTGTAAGTGTGGGTTGAACAGGGCGCTTGCCCTTTCCCCCTTTTGGAGAAAGTTTGGTAGCGGAGCCCGAGAGGCTGCAGCCTCCTCATTAATGATTATTCCCCGTGCCTGCTTTTAAGGCGGTTGGTTCCTTCTTGCGACTTTGGGTCTAGCCATACTTGTAAATCAATGCTGAAAATGTTAGACTTAGTTCAAAAGAAATCACATTGTAATAATTGCAGGAAGACTCGCCAAACCCCTTTGGCGAGCCCGATCACTCAAAAATAATCATAGGTCAGCGATGTCTTGGGCCATTCAGCAGATCGCCGGCACCATTTGACGAACTAGAAATGGTTTGCCGAATGTTATAGAACAATTTCAGAAATTAGGGGTGTAGAAGGGCGATCAGAAGGGACTTTCGGCGAGCACATACATATCGCCGAAAGTTATAGAACTCAAACCACCAAAACAGAGAATTAAAAAGGTGATCCAGGAGACTTTAGGCGAATCGCCGAACAACTTGGTGAGCTCAACCCAGCTTGCCAAATTGTCCAACGTGCCAAATTTCAACCCCGACCTTCAAAATCTAACCCGCAGCCCACGAAAACAAAATTAAACTATCGTTCCATGCAATTAAACTAAGTCCCATACTACCCATTCCCATGGGATACTTAGACTTCCCCCGATTTGGCAAAAATTGTCCAATTGACATCTTTTCTCCTTAGGAATCACATCAACCGCTCTATCATTGGGCAAAAACTGACAATTAGCACAATTCTAGGCTTTTCAGACTTCACCCCACTAGACCCACGACAAAGTCACACAACCCAACAATTTTAACAAGCTTAAACATGAGAATTCACGATTTAAGGCCAATTAACAATGATTTAAACTAAATATAGGAAAACAACACTCCACACAGTCAAAAAATCAACAATATGAATAGAGAACAACCACAAAATGATCAAGCATTCCATTTTTACCAAAATGTAAAATAGAGTACGGATAACCAACCTTAGATTCTGAAAATTTGAAATGCTAGGCTAGCAATGAATCCAAAAATCCTCCCCGAGTCGTAAATCCCACACAAAAAGTAATAAGACTAGTATGAAAGCAAGAAAATATGCGATTATGAAAGTTTGGAAGTAGAAAATTATGAAAATGATGGAGATATTGAATTTAAAACTGTTTGGCCCTTAAAGACCTTTCAGTTCGCGCGCCAGTCGGTGACTACTACTTACTTCGCCGACCCACTCAGTGATGCACAGAATGGAACTTTAACCCGCCGAGTTTTACAAAACCTCTAGCAAGCTAAGTGGTTCAAACGACGGTCTAAGTCGGGCTCGCTGACTGGACCTTTGGCATGCCTAGCTGTTATTTTTCCCAAAATGTCAAATTTTCAATCTGAACATTCAACACCTGTTATTCAAAAAACAATATTAAAAGCATAAACGCTTGGTTTCCTCCCAAGAAGTGTCTTATTTAATGTTGTGGCACGACGAAGATACCCATTCAATATTCATTCTTGGGATTGGCCATGGTGTCAGTCGGTAGTCCCCATTTTGGTCTTGGGTTCAAATAAGATGAGATTTGACCCATTTTCGATTCCAGGTGTTTAATGGACACTGAGTGAAAGGTAACCTTCTGATTTAGTGTGGAGACGTCGTCTTTCATTTCTTTAAGAACTTTGTCTGACCTTTCCACTTTATTTAGAATACGCCTAAGCATATCCTTAGTGCGAAAGTTATCCGGGTCAGCCCTTTGCTCTTTATGCTTTTGGCGCTCATGGGGAGGAACGTATCTATCCTTCTCACCATTACACTCCTTCCAGTTAGTCCCACGATCACGCCATTCCCTGTCACGGTCTCTTCATTTGTCATCACGCTCTCTATTCCAACCTGGTTCCCTCCTGGCCTTGGATAGTACGGACGGAAACCTCCTCATTGGTTTGCAAGAAAACTCACTTTCTCATTATATAGAGCATCAAATTGTGCATCATAGGGGTTCACCCCACTAACGGCAACAACATTCACAACTTTCTACCCGCTACCAATCCCATTTTTGTCAAAATATCCAATTGGGTCATCATTTTGGCCATGTTTTAGTTTCGGTCTTGATCTTTTTTTATCTGCTCCTTTGTCATCCTAAAGGTTAAAGGTGACACTTGATCCTCCCGAGTATACCAAGCTTGGTTTATCTTCGTCATCCCATCAAGGAGTGCTAACGCTATCTCAAAAGGTTGCTGCATGATACCCTCCTCGGACAAGTTCATCAGCTACACCTTAGTTCACCTAGTCTAGACTCTGGTAGAAGTGTTGTAATAACACATTGTTTGGTAGCCCGTGAGTAGGGCATTGAAGTAGAAACTTTTGAAATCTCAACCACGTTTCATGGATTGGTTCACCATCCAAGCGTTTGAACCCTTGGATATTATCTGTTAACGACATCATCCTCGAAGGAGGGAAAAACCTTATGTAGAATGCCTCGGTCATCTCGTCCCAAGATGTAATTGAGTCCCTTAGTAAGTCGGCTAACCACTTGGTTGCCTCCCCCATTAGTGAAAAAAGGAACAATCGGAGTCTAACCGACTCTTGGGATATGTTCTTGAAAGAGAATGGACTACAAACATCCACAAAATTCTGAATATGGTCATGGGGATCCTCATGACCCAAGCCTCCAAATAACCCTTTCAATTGCAAGAGTTGCAGCATCGTGTTTGTCACATGGAACAAAACATTCCCCTAGACTTGAGGTAACCAGATAGAACCTACACCACCCAAATGTACTTCATTCACATCATTCAAGTTGCCGATGTCGTCATTTTGGCTTAGCTGGCTAGCGTTGCTTCCATTGACACTCATTTAGTCACCTGATCAAAGGCAACAAACAACAAGCAAAGAGTAAATCGATTCAACTACAACACAATAAGATCACAAATAAACTTCAGCAAAAGATTCTAAAACCACTCCTTGGCATTGGCGCCATTTTTGGTAAATGCTCAACTACACCTCATCCAATACTAGGTGTAGGCGATCATAATCTAGTATAAAACCGAACAAAGAGTTTGGGTCGAACCCACAGGGAGCGGTACAAGTTCAAATTCAATTATGAAGTTATAGATGTGGTCTAATCGGTTATAGGAATAGAAATTATCGAATTCATTTAGATAAATCAAAGGGGTTGACACTAATGTCAGATAGGGGGATTTGGTTTGTCAATTAGCAGCTATAACAAG
The DNA here is from genome assembly GCA_036250505.1 of Solanum acaule. Classification (NCBI taxonomy): domain Eukaryota; kingdom Viridiplantae; phylum Streptophyta; class Magnoliopsida; order Solanales; family Solanaceae; genus Solanum; species Solanum acaule. The sequence goes on along the minus strand of JAJOOR010005546.1, from coordinate 29,181 downwards.
TAGAAAAACAAGGGAGTCAATAAGTAGAGAGGAATTCTCGGGGATGTGATCGATTAAAGGCTAATTTTGCTATATGGGTAATTGGAGTTTACTAACAATTGCTGAACTTTAGTGTGTAAACTAGACTATGGATGCAATAACTTTCTCTAGAACAACTATTACGATTCAAGCGAGTTCTCTCGAACCTTGACAAGCATAACACTAAAAGCAACCCAATATCTCAATTTATCTACTCTCTTGAACTAGATAGGTAAAATTGATCTAAGATTTACTCTCTCGAGGTGAAATCATAACAACCCAATCACTACAATCACCAATCAATAACCTTAGTTCTAAAACCTCTTTCTTAAGCAAGTCCAGAACACTAAGGTAGAATTGCACTTGCAAGTACAATTCATAGATTAATACACAACGATCAATTAAACCCACTTCAACTCAGCACTTAAATTAGTAAACAACAATACCCATAAGCTAATTAAAGCATATATAATCAAACACATGATTACACCCCAAGAATTGGGGTTTTAGCGACACATCATAAAAAGGAAGAAAGGATTACCAATTATGTTGTCCATGAATTGGGTAATGGTTCCCAAATCTCTACAATGCTTCAAATCAACTTAATTCAAAAACCCAATTGAAAATTCCTCAAAACCTAGTAAAACAAAGTCTCCAACCAAATCTCTAAGTTCTACAATGGACAAATTACTCAGGAAAATTCGACTCCCTTAAAAATGCATTTTAAAATTCAATTTATAGTTTCCCAAATTTTGGCCTTCAGGACCATTAGGTGAAGTCGAGCATCACCGACCAAGTCGGCGATGCGCCCATTACTCCATTCTATCGTCGGTTTGCCTTGGCTCTTTATCCTCAGGGTTCTGTGAGTTTAGGCGATCAGGATCAAGGTCACCGATCCGTTTAGAAGTATGCCGATTGTCCATTTCCATCACCAATTAGGTTCTTCCCCAGGGCTGGCATACTGGAACTTTTGGCGAGCTAAAGAGCCATTCGGTGGCTCACCGAGTGGTCTTGTCGATTACCAGGATTGCCTTTATTCAACTTCTTCATCTTTGTTCACTCATTTTTGCTCGGTAATGTCCTTGCCTTGCTTCTTAGCCTTCATTGCTGCAAATCAACACTTTAACATCAATTTAGAAAATAAATTAGGCATTGAGGACAATAAAACTATGAAAACAAAGCCCTAAATGAGTCGAAATCTCGGACTCATCACATATGCAGATGATACCATTATCTTTGTTAGTGCAGATAAGAAGTTACTTGATATGGTTATGGAAATACTAGGCTTATATGAAGATCAATCAGGGCAGATGATTGATAAAGAAAAGAGTTGCTTCTATGTGTATAGTTAAACTACCCTTCTATAATTCAAACAATTGACAACTGCATTGGTTTTATAAGGGGAAAGTTTCCATTGACTTATCTTGGAAGTCATATTGGTCATCCTAAGAAGAGAAAATTATTTTTTATGATATCATAAAGAAAGTTCAAAGCAAAATACAGGCTTGGAAGGATAAGCTTTTATCTTTTGGTGGGAATTCTTTGATGATTAATAATGTTTTATAGAGCATTCCCATATATCTCTTATATGCACTATCACCTCCTAAATGTGTTATTCATGATTTGCATAGATTGTTTGCTAAATTTCTATGAAATTTAAGGAAGTGGGGGAGAAGCAAACATTGGATATCATGGTCTGGAATTTGTAAGCCTAAGGAGGAAGGTGGGACAGGATTTAGATCTCTTTTTGATGTTTCCAAGGCAATTTTCCAAGCTTTGGTGAATTTTCAGAACTAAAAAGTCATTGTGGACTATATACACGCGGAACCAATATTGTAAGAGACACATACCTCAATTGGTGGATTGGAATGGAGGTTCTCAGACTTTGAAGTTTATGCTAGAATCCAGGGATTGTATTGACCAACAAATTTGATGGAAACCAAAATGTTGTTGTCATTGCAGTGTATGATTTGATAACTGGACACAATTGGGTGCTCTTTATTATTATTTGCATGTTTTTCATTCTAACAATTTTGATTTTGAAGAGGTAAATAAGTTGATTATTCATGGACATTGGATTGAAGATCTCATGCTACAAGTACTTTCAAAAGATATATGAAAACATGTCCAAAATGTAATTGGAGAAGTAGAGGAGGCAGAAGAATGGAACACACCAAGATAGATGTTGACTAGCTCTGAGAATTTTTCTGTTGGAAGTGATTGGGAGACGTTGAGATAAGGAAATGATGAATGAGAAATTTGTATGAAGATTTGGTTGAAAGCAGTTCCCTTCAAATTTTGTTTCATTCTTTGGAGATTATGGAAAAAAAGAATACCCATTGAGGAAGTTCTTGTTAAGATTAAAGTGGTGGATGAAGTTAAGTGCTGCTGATGTAATAGTTCAGAAGCTGAAACTTTTGAATATATTTTTGTGACTTCCTCTATGGCGAATAAGTTGTGGAATACGTTAGATAATATTGGGTATGTGCAGGGACCATTTTTACAACTTAATGATATCACACATAAATGGTGGAACATGGACTATCCGTCAAAGCTTAGATCTCTCTTCAAGGTTGTCCCGTCATTTATCACTTGGAAAATCTTGAAACGGAGGAATATAATTTATCATTGAGGTAATATTTCATTTTATGATATGGTTGTAAAGGTCAACAAAAACTTATATCATCTAGCTACTTTTAGCTATCTCTAATAGCAAAACATTTCTAATACTTGACATCTGATGGTTCATTTTTTAACTGAATATACACCCCTTATTGATTGTAAGATGGTATACTGGAGATTGCCTATATTAGGGTCCCACAAGTGTAATTCAGATGGTGCAGTGAAAGGAGTTGGTGGCAATAGTGCTGGGCCTTTTTGTATTAGAAATGATAAAAGGACATTCAATACATGTTTGAGTCTTTTGGTTTGGGAGTAACTTCAGTTCTAGTGTCTGAGGTAGTGGCTTTGAGAAGAGGACTGGAGTATTGTATACAACATCAATACTTACTAATAATATTGGAGTTTGACTTATTAATGCTCCAAAAAGTTTTGAATGTAATTTGGGAGGTTCCTTGGAGCAGTCTGGTGGAGAGGAAAAGGATTAATAGTGTGAGAATTAATGTTGATGCAAGAGTGGAGAACATCCTTAGGGAAGGCAACACTCTTGCAAATTGTTTAGCTAACTAGTTTTTTTCTTTTTGCAGGCATATCAGATATCATTCATTCAGAGTTCCAACATTTACCAGCAAAAGGGAAATCAATATTAAACCTTGATAAAACACAAATACCCAATCTTAGAATTAGGAACATCCAAAACCGGAGTTTGAATACACAAATTGAGACACACAAGAACAACCAGACATGGATGACAAAGAAATCATGAACAAGTCAACTGAAAAGGCAATGACAGTACCCGTGTTGCTCCCAATACACACACAAGTTTTAGCTTGGGGTTGATCTTCTTCCTTGGTTATGTGCTTTTGATGAAGTTGAATTCTTGTTGGGCTATTAGATCTCTTCCTCCTACCTTCCTTGTGTTTCCTTGAGTTCCATTCAAGGATGAATGTTCCCAAGAGGGAAAATATTGTAACACCTCATATTTGGAAAAGAAGGACAAAAAAGTTTTTGGGTTGTAGGTTGGTTTTTAGGGTCCCATCCACGGACTGTAAAAGCTTCTATGGCCCGTAGATGAAAACCGTAGGAAGAGGAAAAATATTTTTTTCAAAATCAAGTCCCAGTACCTTTTTTACGATTCACCAGGACGGTCCTTCATTCTATGTACGAGTCATAGATAGGTCCCAAACTTAGTGAAATTTTGAAGGTTAAAGTTGGTTTCTACGGTTGATGTCTACGGTTCGTAGGATGACCTACAAGCCGTAGACAGGATTTGTCGAAAGTTGGTCCAAAATAATAGTTTCTAAACTTTTCTACGGTTGATCGGTACAGTCTGTATGAAGTTCTACGGACCATAGGTCCAAACCATAGATGAGCTTCGACAATTATTTTAAGGGGCTTTTAAGTCTTTTCCTTAATTATTTTAAATAAAAACTATGTTGTTTTACCTTCTACCTAAGCCCTATATAAAGTTTTTAAGCCTTAAATCACCATTTTTTATTCATTCTCCTAAATTCCCCCAAATTATTTCAAGACTAAGGAAGAAGAAGAAGAAGAGCTAGGGTTCATCAAAGTCTCCAAATCCTCCATTTCTTTTGGGCTTAAAGTATCAAGGTATGTGGGTATTCACCCATGGAGTCCTTTTCTCCATGGGGTCCCCAAGGTTTCCAACTTCTCCCTTCAATTTCAATTGGTTCAAGTTAGGATTTCAATTCAATCTCTATGTGTTTTACTCAATTAGGATTAATTATTATTGATTAAGTCTCCTAATGCATGAGTTAGTGTTAATACATGATAATTAGTTGAAATTATGTTGACCCATGCATGATCCCTGATTTTTTATTAAGACCCGTGACTAAGGTTATGAACTATGAATTATGAATCTATGAAGATATGCATATTTTTATGAAATTATTGTAAATAATTTGAGGATGCTTTGAAAGGAAAATATCAATGCTATTGTGAAAGGATTTCTCACTTACTATTATGATCATGATTGTGAAAGATATTTCTCACATATGGATTCACATTGGTGAAAGGTTTTCTCATCCATGTTCAATTGTGTTTAAGGAGATATTCTATGTTTTGATCTAAAAAGGATGTATTGGTATTGATCATTGCCTTTCCTATGCTATATCTGATTTTTTACTTATTTTGTTGGGATTTAGACTTAGCATCGATAGGGCTTTGTAGTGGAGACTTAAATAAGGTAGTCTCTAGTAGCAACCTCTAGTCTCAAACTACGTACCCTATCGTATTGTCTTAAATTACCTAGATAGTGGATCCACTTTAGCATATGATGATATATACGGATTCTACCTTGGCAAGTATATTCCCCTTCTTTCAGTATGAGTGATATGCCAGATTCCATGATATAGCTCTCATGGTATTATTGTCGGTTAAAGCTAAGATCCCACAAAATGACTATGTTTTCTTCAAAGCTTTTCTTATGTCCTTTATTTCAAATGCATTGACTATATCCTATGATCTTCATGTTTTACTTTCTTATGTTTAAAATGCCCCAATATTGATCATGTTAACATGCTTTAAACTATTATTCTATCATGTACATGTTCATGCATATTGCCTCATACTTAGTAAATTCCATGTACTAATGCTTACTTGTGCCTACATTATCTCATGAATGTAGGGTCCGACATTTCTGCCTCGCACACTCATGGCTAGACATAGTTTGGGTACTTCAAGTGATTGGTGAGTCCTCATGTTCCGAAGACTGAGATACTTTATAGCTTTATGTAATTTCCATTTTTAGATTATGTATGTGATGTATGGGTTACGTCCCAATCACTTTTCATATTAATGTAGTCGATGGCTTATGTTACACTTCCGCTTGACAAACTCTTTTATGATATAAGACTTGTCTTTTGAAATATTTATTTCTATTATCTTGTATGATGTATGCTAAGTGGCTTGTGTAGGGTCTCTTGAGGTTCTATAAGCCATGTTACGACTAGGGTATACTTTGAGTCGTGACAAGAGCTTATGGAAATAAGGAAAAATGGGACATGGGTGTTGGTGGACCATCTATATGAAATTTTTTTTATCAGAGTAAAATGTATGTTCAAGACAAAGTATCATGCTGACAGAAGAGTGCGGAAACACAAAGTTGGATTGGTTGTAAAAGGATATTCACAGCAACTAATTGATTTTGATGAAACTTTTTATGTAGTTGCTCGCTTTGAAACAGTAAGAATCCTTTTAGCTTTGGTTGTTCCATTAAAGTGGAAGGTTTATCAATTTGATTTTAAGTCTGCATTCCTTAATTGTGATTTGGAAGAAGAAGTGTATGTAACACAACCATATGGTTATGTGAAGAAAGGAAAGGAGAACAAAGTATACAAGTTGAGGAAAGCACTCAATGTGCTCAAACAAGCTCTTCACGCATGATATAGCAAAATCGATTCACATTTCAGATCAAACGGATTTGAAAGAAGTAAGAATGAGCCAACTTTATATGTGAAGAAATATGAGAAAATATTATCTATTGTTGGTGTGGTTGTATGTTGATGGTATGATCTATTTGGGTTCATCTTACTCTCTTGCATGTGATTTCAAATCTTCTATGATGAAAGCATTGAAATGACGGATTTGGGAGTGTTGCATTATATTATTTTCGAAGACTTGAAGTGAAGCATGAAGGAGATGAAATTTTCATTTCTCAAAGGAAGTATGTCACTGATCTTCTCAAAAGATTTAACATGCTTAACTTCAAAACAGTGGTTACTCATATGAATGTAAATGAGAAGCTGCAACTTGATGATGGTATTGAAAAAGCTGATGGAAGTTATTTTAGAAGCTTAGTTGGAGGCTTAATTTATTTGACGCATACTCGTCATGATGTATCATTTTTTGTTGGAATGATAACAAGGTTTATGCATATATATAGGACTTTGAAGCATCATCTTGGAGCAGCTTAAAGAGTCTTACGCTATGTTGCTGGAACTACAGGATTTGGACTGTGGTACTTTCGAAGTACTAATTTTAATCTCTATGGTTTTTCAAATAGTGATTGGGCAGGGAATATGAATGATAAAAAGAGTGTTTCTGGGAAACTTTTCAGTACTCTTGATTCTGCAGCTATTACTTGGAGCTCAAAGAAATAATCAACAACAGTGTTGTCTTCTTCCAAGGATAAATATGTTGCAGCTGTGTCTTCAACATGTCAAGTGTTGTAGCTGGAGAAATTACTTGCTGATCTTCACCAAGAACAAAAAGGAGCAACAAAATTTTCTATGATAATTTATCAGCAATTACAATGGCTCAAAATCATGTTTTTTCATGGAAGATTAAATCACACATATATTCAACATTACGTCATCCGTGATTTTGTTGCAGAAGGGTTGATTTAGTTGAAGAGTTGTAGCACGGAAGAACATGTGGTAGATATTCATGCTAAGGCACTTCTTCAGGAAAAACACAATTACTTTCTATTATGCCTTGGCATATGTGATTTTGAATCAAGGGAGAGCGTTGAGAATTGATTAAAAAAAGAGTCTAAGTTACTAAGTTACAACATAGAATAAGTTATTTACTGCGAGTTGAATAAGTCTTTTACTTAAGTTGAAAGAGTCTTTGTTAGGTTGTTATTGTTTTCTGATTTGGTTGCTATTTTATAGGCCAAACTCCATACTAAAATATGCGACTTATTACTAGATGATATATATATACATATTTGTACTACATAGTTCCATATTAAAAGTAAAAGAATAATGTACAAGTTGTAACAAGTATGAAGATGCTTCTATACAGCGGTTTGATGTATGATCTGATTATTATGTATTACTCTCTTAAGAAATCATATATTCATGTTCTAATTAACAACATGCATTTTCAAACAATAGGAAAGCAATATAACGTACTCCCTCCTTTTAAAAAAGAATGACCTCCTTTTATTTTTAGTTTGTTGAAAAAAGAATTACCTCCTTTTGTTTTTAGTTTGTTTCAAAAAGAATGACCTCTTTCCTTTTTTGTAACATTTTACTTTCAGTTTTCTATGTCGCAAGTTTAGGACCATAAGATTCAAAAGTTTTTTTTATCATCTTAGACTTCGTGCCAACTCAAACTAGACCACTCTTTTTGAAACGATGGAGTATATATGCACATATGTACTCTTAATACCCATAATGATCTGCTGGAGCACAAAAAACACAGACACAACTTATTTACATGAGAAAAGTTTTAAAACGAGTTGAATTTTCATACAAAATAATGAGAAGAAAAATATGAAATCAATTCACAATCTTTCAAGTTCTTGCCGACATCCACTTGCACAACAGCGGTCCACACATTCATCTACCCAAACTTTGCGCCCGAAGGCATACACATGCAAACTCCTGACAATTCACAAGATATTATGTAAGTAAATGCATGACTAACTATTAAGGTAATTCTAGCCTACCTGGACGTCCAACAACTGTTGAAGAACTCTGAACATGAACCCCTAGCTCCGTGGGGGTGAATTCTGACAGACATAGACCGGAAATTCATGGGTTTGATCCTCATTGAGCTCGAATCCCTCCTCTATCTTGTCCCTGAGCTTGGAGCAGGTTTTGAAGTAACCTCATTTGTTTCACCACTGAAGAGGAGGAGGTAAAAGAATTCATGTTTTTGAATTTCTGCCCCGCTGACCCATCTATAACGGTTGACCCGTCGCTACAACAACGTCACCATACGAGAATATTTTTGGAATTAATGTTTAGTCTTTCAAAATGGTCTCTTAGTTTTTCAAGAAGTCATTTAGGAGTTTTAAAAACATGTATGTAATTAATTGTGATACATATGTATCTAGTTATTTGTGCAAGACCTTTGGCTTTACATTTTACTAGTATATATAGAGATGTAATTGATGTTTCTAAACATCTCAAGTAGCCTTAAGTAGCCTATATAAAACTTGAGCATTCTCTAATGATAGTATTCTCCATCTATATTTCCTACAAAGTGGTATCAGAGCAAGTTTTCGTTCTTAATCTGGGTTAGGTGAAGGAGAAAATATGGCATCCAAAACAAATGAAGGTGCTGATTCTTCAGTTGTTCTTACTCTATTCTTTGATGAAACTTATTTTGAATACTGGAATATAAGAATGAGAACACATTTGAAAGCTGAAGGTTTGTGGACTATTGTTGCAAATGTCTTTGTAGAGGCATAAAATGATGGTGAACTTACAACACCAGAGATGAAAAATATTGAGGCTAAGTATCGTCAAGATGCAAAAGCCTTGAGAAAAATCGAAATGAGAGTCTCACGAGCATATTTTGCAAAAATTACTACTTGTGAGACTGCAAAACAAGCTTGGGAGTCTCTGGAAACTGAGGTGTATGGTGAAGAAAATGTATGCACTATAAATCTTCAAATTCTTAGAAGAGAGTTACAAAATTTGAAAATGATAGAATCTAAAAAAATTGATGAATATTGCACAAGAGTTTTGAATATATTGTCAGTGAAATGAAAAATCATGGTGATACAATTTCTGACCAACAACTTGTGGAAATGATTCTAATTAGTTTCACAGAAAAGTATGAGTACATTGTTGCTATCACTGAGGAGACGAAAGATCTTTCTAAGCTTTCCATCAAAGAGCTAGTTGGATCATTTCATGAACACGAGAAGCGACTATTTTTTCACTCCAGAACAAATGAAAATTCTCAAAATTTCTTAAAAAATCAACAAAAGAAGAATTACAATCCAAAAAAGAAGCAGGATCATAATGGTTTTTCTAAAAATGTGAGAAAAATTCTAGTCGTTTTTGTAAAGTTTGCAAAAAGACTAATCACAATGTAGAAAAATGTTTGCACAAAGGCAAGCCCCAATGTAACTTTGTAAAAAGTTTGGCCACATTGAGAAGGATTGCTGGCACAAGAAACGGGAGCAAGCAATTTTTTGTGAAAAACAAAAGGAAGAAAGTGAAGAAAACCTTTTCTTTGCTTCTAAATCTGATACTTCAACAAAAAGCAATAAATGATATGTTGATAGTGGTTGTAGAAATTACATGACTGGAGATGAAAAGGCTTTTCTCTCAATTAATAATAGCATCACTACTACAGTTAGAATGGGGAATGGAGCCTTGGTTGATGCAAAAGGTAAAGGTACCATTCGATCAACATAAAAGGGAGCGGTAAGCTCATGAAAAATGATTATATTCTTGTGTTTAGGGATAATTATAGCAGGATTTATGATAAATTGAGCCAAATCAAGTCATTGTTGAAGTAAAGATGATAAAAAGAAATTTTCCTTTACAATTTCATTACAATGAATTAAAAAATGAAGTTGTAGATTATTCATGGCTTTGTCACAAAAGATTTTGTCACTTGAATTTTATGGTTTGAAGCTTCTCAAGCAAAGAGACATGGTGGAAGGTCTTCCTGAGATACATATTGAGGTGGATCTATGTGAAAGTTGTATAATGGAAAAACAACATAGAAAGTCTTTTATAGAAGGGATGTCTTGGAGAGAAAGTGATGACACAAGCGTTAGGGTAATGTGTAGCACGGATTCAGACACACACACATCCTAATGTGGAACACACTGACAAAGAATTTAGTTACTATTACGTGAAATATGTAGGATTTTCCTCCAATAAATAGCAGTGGTAGAAAATCTACTTTCCATTGAATAATCATGGGATTTTTCCTCTTTTCTCAAATGCCTTCATTTTTTCTTCTTGCCTCTACACTTGTGTTCATCCTAATAGTATCCCACTCTTGTCATGCCCAACAGGACTATTTGGATGCACACAACACAGCTCGTGCGAATGTGGGAGTTGGACCATTGAAATGGGACAACAAGGTGGCAGTTTACGCCCAACAATATGCTTCCCAATTGGCAACTGATTGCAACCTCGTTCATTCTCATGGCCAATATGGTGAAAACCTTGCTGCCGGTAGCGGTGACTTCATGACGGCCACGAAAGCTATGGAGATGTGGGTTGACGAGAAACAATACTATCATCATGACTCCAAATACATGTAATGAAGGACAAGTGTGCGGACATTATACTCGGGAGGTTTGGGGTAATTCCGTTCATCTTGGATGTGCTAGGGTTCAATGCAACAAATGGAGGATACGTAGTATCTTGCAACTATGATCCTCCAGGTAATTTTATAGGCCAAACTCCATACTAAAAGGCAGACTTATTACTTAATGATTACATTTATATATATTTGTACTCCTATATGAGGGAAGGTAGTTCCATATTAGAAGTAAAAGAATAATGTACAAGTTGTAACAAGTATGAAGCTGCTTCTAGATATGATCTGATTATTATGAATTACTAGTTACTACTCTTAAGAAATCATGTTTTGATGTTCTAATTAACTACGCTTTCATGATGAAAATCTTAATAACATGCGTTTTCAAACAATAGGAAAGCAACATATATATTATAGCACGGATGCACTATTAATACATATACTAGTTTCTGAGCATGCACTATTAACTGTGATACTCCAATTTCATGACCTCCAAGTAATGCACCGAGATAATGATATGAGAAGTTAATAAAATAAACTTCATTTATAAGTCAAAAAATGAGTTTGTAAAGAAAAAGAGAAAAGATAACAGCTAGCCAAATTAAATTTCTCGATAGTGTTAAAAGTTCCTTTTTGTTGGTAGAGTAGTGTTAGAAGATCAAAATGCAAACCGTAGTGCAATATTAATGTTTCATCAATTAAAAGTTTGATATGAGATTATTTACTTTTTGTATAATTACAATGGATGTGTACACAATATTATATTAAAATTTTATCTACAAGCACTTTAAACTAATTATTTAATTATAAATACTAAATTAAGGTGTAAACAGTGTTATTATTTAGAGTTTCAAAATCAAAATATTTATAAACATACTACTATTTTTTTTTTATAGAATTTAATTGTCTCTTCAAACATGACTTATCCACCATTAACCTAATGTCATGTGTTTCACCTTCTTTTTTTTTCAACAAGAAAATGAGTAAACATTTTATCAAATTCATTCTTAAAGGTGAAAGTTAATATATATGTAAAATTAAAAGTACAAAAAACAAAAAATTAAGAAGAAAGAAACGCATGAGCAAGACAATTAGGTTTGCTTTGTGTAATGACTCTCCAGATCATTTTTGAGTTAATGCATTCATTTCGGCGTTTAGAGCGTTCCTATAGCGACCCCAAGTCATTTATGACTTACTGACACTGACTGTTCGGTGGCCTGGTCGTTCATTTAGGTTTTATTCCCATTTCTCTGTTTTGGAGCTTTTGAACCTTGAAAAGTTGACTTTAGTCAAAATATCAAGTTAACGACCTCAAGCCAGAATTCTGACAGTTTCATCAACTCCGGAATGGCCAAATTAGGCTAGAAGCAAGGTCGGAATGAGTCCCGAGGCCTTTGGTGCGAGTTTGGGACCATTTGGCGTTTTAGCCTTTGAAATTTGGTCTAAGGTTGACTTTGGTCAACATTCTTGAAAAACGCATTGGATAAAAATTCCGTCAACACGGTTAGTTTCGGAATGTCGAGTTTGGTCTAGAACAACCCTTCGTTTGCTTCCCGAGGCTTCTGGTTTATTCTCGAGGGCCAAGGCCCTTTATGGAATTTGGCTAAAATGACATTTGAGTGTGGGACCAACTTTCAGTCAAAATGACCTCGTATGGGAATTTTGACTGCACCATTGAGTTTGGAACGTCAGATTTAGTTGGATAGCATAGTCCATTTGCGCGCACGGGATTCCGAATGAATTCCACGCACCCGGTTGGAGACTTTAAAAATAGGAAAAGCTAAAATCTGGTGCAGCCCTTTTAGCGACCAGACTTTGGGCCTTTAACAACTAGATTTTGGTTTTTTAGCGACCAGATTTGTTTTTAAAAATCCCCATTTCAGCTTTCGGCCCTCATTTTCAAATTGCGAATATCTTGAGCTATAGATCTCCAAATTGAGTGATTCAAAGCTCTAAATTGTGTGGTTTTTCTGTGGGAACGCAGTGGTGGGATCGGAAAATGCTGGGGAAGCTTCATTTGAGGATATTTCTTGGTTTTAGCTGCTACCCTCCTCTTAACTCTTCTCTTTAATGGAGGTTTTGATTTCTTGAGCTATAGAGCTCCGATTCAGGTGATTCAAAGTGCTGGGTGTTCGTGTGGATTGTGGGTTTTCTGTGGAGTGCTCGGAGAAGTGTGAAGATCGAAGTTTTGAGGTAATTTCTGCCCCAAAGGGGCTGCCCTCTTTTTGATTTTCCCCATCAATCGAATTTTCGTTGCATGATCAATTTTCTTTTGTTTCGATCCTTGAATTGTGCCCCATTTTGGGGTACAAGTTCCATATTTTGTTTATACCCTTTTTACGGTGACAAATTTAAGGTTCCCATCGCGGGTCCCACAATCCCGTTTTAGGCATGATTTTGGGTCCAACTCCAAAAATTATGATTTTTGTGTCAAAACACTCGTATTAACGTTGTGATTCTATTTTGATAGCGTGGCAGCATTCTGAGGTTGTATGGAAGGGAAAAGATCCAGCTACGTGATTTGGAGCACGCGCGGTCCGCCTACAAGTAGGCTATGACTTCCCTTTCCTAAGATTGAGCATGATTTAGCATTTGTATGTTGATTTGTGTGATTTTGGGGGAAATTGGTGGTTGACCATGCTAAATTCCTAGAAACCATGACTTAGGCTCTAATTTTGGGTACTAAGCATGTTTAATGTAATTATTGATCATTTGTACCTTGTGGTGCACCTTTTTTATGGCTTGTGTGTATATTTGAAAGCATGTTTGTCCTTAGTCTAGGCTTAGACTAGTGATTGCCATATACTTGCGTATTTTAGAGTCGTTAGGCCTTGAAACCTCTCTGACGTCGCTTCGGACGGCTTAGCTCCCTGTAGACCGATATAGCAGACTTGAGTCTGATAGTCTAGGCCTTATCCAGGAAGTAACACTACTCTTGGAACCTTATATCCATAATTCCTTGTCCCGTTGGTTCCGATGTATTCGAATTCTTGGTTTGGAAGCTACTCGATGATTCTAATTGGATATGGTTCGGGTTGGAGTGATTGATTGATGGCACTCGATTTGGAGGTACTCCCCGTGACGCTCGGTTGACAGTTGATCCTATTTCTAATTGAATCTCCTCTACTCGTGGTTCAAGTCCCAAGTTCACTCCATCGGGTGGGGTTCATGTCCTTGCATTGGTATATATCGTCGTTGTTCAAGTCCACCGCCACTTTTAGCCTTGGTTCAAGTCCATAGCTACCTTAACCTCGGTTTAAGTCCTTGGTCATATTTTATGTGGTTCAAGTCCACGATTATCCTTAACCTCAGTTCAAGTCCTTGGTCATATTTTATGTAGTTCAAGTCCACGATTATCCTTAGCCTTTGTTCAAGTCCTCGGGTACTCCAAATATCGGTTCAAGTCCTTGATCCTTCATCTTCATTTGGTTTAAGTCCTTATTTCTCTATTAGCTCTAGTAAGCTTCGGCCACATGGATTAGTTCAGTTCAAGTCCGGAAAGTTGTGGTAATCTTGGAAACTTCATCGGATCCTCTTACTTCATTTCAACTCTTCCTTATTTGCACCTATTGGGCTTATGGGAGTCCGTTTGGGTTTTACTTTCATATTGTGCACGAGCATACCTGCCGGGTATATGGGAGCCCGATCGGATTTAGTTAGCTACTTTCCTTCTCTTTGTTTGTGAGTACGCTCGTTTGCATACCTATTAGATGTTCCCTCCTGCTTATTTCTATTAGTATGTTAAATTATCGCATTTCATATTACTTTTCCTTTTCTTGCTCAGTTGGCCTATGATGCCTAGTCAGTACCTGTTGTTTTGGAACTCATACTACACTCTACATTTGTTTTCATGATGCAGGCCCGAGCACCAGCTATCAACATTGATTTCGAGCCAGCTGCAGTCATATTAGGAAGCGAGGGTGAGCACATAGCGTCCTGGATTTGCACGTCTCCTTCTGTATTTAAATATTGACTTGTCTTTTGCTTATTGAGACAGTCTTGTTTCCGTGGTTCACTTTTGGGACTCGTACTCATTTTGTTAATAGCTCTGTGCTTGTGACTTCCAGGTTCTGAGAGGGATATTTTATTTGTATATAATTTTGCCTTGCTTCCGCCCTTCTATTTTTGATTCATGTTGTTATTATTATTGTATTGTTGGGTTTAGTTTTCTACCCTCAATCCCATTATTAGTTGTTCTGGGATACGGGTTGGCTTGCCTACTGGTGGGTTATGGTAGGTGCCATCATGACTCGAGGAATCAGGTCGTGACAAGTTGGGATCAGAGCTCCAGGTTCACCGGTCTCACTTGTACAGAGCTAACATATAGTAGAGTCCTACGGATCAGTGCAGAGATATTTGTGACTTATCTTCGAGAGGCTACATGATGTCGATAGGAAGATTCCTTGTTTTGTATCATTTTCGTGCATCGTATGTCTAAATTGGTTTCATAGAATCTCATTTGTTTCACTCTTTCACAAGATGGCTCGCACGCACGTATGAGCGAACAGGGGTGATGCACCTGGGCCCGCGGATAGAGCCCCAGCTAGAGGTAGAGGCTGACCTAGAGGTCGAGGGAAGGCTACAGCACCAGGCCGAGATAAATAGAGGACTCCAGAGCCGGAGCAGAAACCTCAGGTAGATCATGTTCCTCCTGAGCTGGTGGGACCGGGACCATCCCAACCACCACCCGTACCAACTACCATTCCTAACCTATAGGCGATGCTTGCCCATATTTTAGCATCCATAGGGGGTATACAATAGCAGGCTCCAACCCCAGCTCCAGTTTCGACACCGCAAGGTCTGCCTGCCCCAACGGCTCTAGAAGTTCAGCAGCCACCGGCACCAGCCGCCACCCAATATGATGTTTTAGATGTGGTCATGCCACTACGAGAGTAGAAGATTCTTCGGGTGTTTCTTAGATTGTCACCGCCGAGGATTTCTACGGCTGTTGGAGAGGATGCCCATGAGTTCCTTACTACTTGCCGGGAGAGGCTACATACTTTGGGTCTGGTAGAGGCGAGAGGGGCCGACTTCACCGCTTATCAGCTAGATGGGCCTACCAGACAGTGGTGGTGTTCTTACTTGGAGATCAGGCCAGTTGGGTCCCCATCGGTGTCTTGGGTAGAGTTCTCTAAGGTATTCTTGGCTCGGTTTATCCCGTGAAGTGTCAGAGATCAGCTTCGTGATAAGTTTTTGAGTTTGGAGCAGGGCTCTATGACTGTGTTAAAGTATGAAGCCACATTCCATGAGCTCTCCCATCATGCTACTATGATCTTACCAACAGAGGAGGAGAGGGTTCAGTCTTTTATTAGAGGATTGAGGCTTTAGATGCGCATAGAGACTCAATCCATAGTTTCAGTGGGTCGTTCCTTTATTGATGTTGTGGACCACGCTCGCACACTTGAGCAGCTCTGTCGTGACGCCCAAGTGGGCAGCGGTAAAAGAGTCAAACAAGATGATAGTCACAGTGGGCCTCATTTTAGGCTTAGAGACTCACATAATAGGCCCCATCAGAGGTTCCAGCAGGGTCAGTCCACTCGCCCGTTCTAGGCATCGCTTTATTCTACAGAGGGTTACCAGCTCCGTCAGGGTGGTTCTTGTCCTCGTCCGAGTCAGGGCCGAGGTGGTACTCAGTCGGGTTTATCAGACCAGGGTTGCCGGCCTCCAGTTGTGAGTAGGCCACCACAGGGTTGTTATGACTACAAGAAGCTCAATCATTGGTCCAGAGAGTGTCCTCTCTGTAGGTCCGCCGCACCAGCTCCATAACCAGCTAGACCCGTATCAACAGCAGCACCTCCAGCTAGAGGAGGTCAGGATCAAGACCACCGGGGTGGTCATCATGGTGTACAGGGAGGTCCCCGGGGAGGCAAGACAGGTGGTAAAAGTAAAGTTTGTTTGAATAGACAACTTAGGCCAAAAGCCTAAGTTGGGGGTGTGGTGAAATGAGAAGGTAAATCAAGAAGTGCAAAGAAGCCCCCCTTGATCCATGGTTTTGAGAAAGATGGAACCCCTCCATACAAAAAAAAAGAAGGAAAATGTTGTGAAATAAAGTTGTGAAAGTTACAAAAGAAATGGGTTGTCCGGTATTCCATGATGAGTGAATAATGGGGTGAATTTTGAGCATGAGTGAAAATGTTAAAGAAAAGGAAAGAAAGTGTTGTTGTTACCACATTTCATGAGGTTATAGCAGCCACTGAGCCTAAATGACCATACCTTTACACTTATCCCCGTTACAAGCCTTGGAAAGACCTTTTTGATCTTGACTGAGCTGAAACGAATGTTGGTTGGAAAATAAGGGCAAACCTATGGGTGAGGTCATGCATGTGTTCATCTTTGTGAGTGTGAGAGTTGTATGTGATTTCAGAGCTTTTAATTGGTGAAGAATAGTGTGTGAATATGGAATCATTCTTTGTGTGATGGCATTTGAGTACCTTTGTTGAGCTTGAACTTGCATTTGAAGCAAGTATTGTCAACTTGAGAATCTTTTGTAATGGTGAATCGCAACTTGAACCTTTGAGTACACAATTGATCCTTGCATGTGTAAGTTGAGTCTTGTTGTGTGCATTCATGATTGAGTCTTAGGTAGCACTGTTTGAGACATCCTTTTTGAACTACTGAACTTGAGTTTTACTTGAGAACAAGCAAAACTTTAAGTTGGGGATGTTGATGAGTTCGAGATTTGGACTCATTTAGGGCTTTGCTTGCATAGATTTAAGGTCCTCAAATGCTCTATTTATGCTAATAACTGATGTAAAACCCTTGATATTCAGATATATGGGTTGAGGAATGAAGCTAGGACAGAAATGGTCAACAAGGACAACACAAGCTGAAAAAGAGAAGAGGAGAAACAAGCCTAATGGTCACCGAGATCACTCGGCAAATTGCCAAATTACTTATCTATCACCTAAATTTACAGAACTCTGAGGTTGGATTAGGAATAACTTCGGTGAGAAGTAGTTCCACTCGGCGTGTCGCCGATCACATCATTGAAGGATGACCTCGTCGCCAAAATTACTGATGGAAACCCAGATAAGTGCTGATGGGTGAATTAAAAGACAGAAAGGTGCATCGCGGAATTAAATGGCAATTCCGATCTGGCTCGCTTAAAATTACAGTGGTTCGACTAAGAAACTGTGAAGAATGAAGGCGAGATGAAGGTCAATCGGTGAGTCGCTGAACAGTCGGTGAAGCTCGACTATCCTCACCGATTGGTCCCAAAAAGCCACACATCAGAGTTATATAAATTAATTTTTGCAAGAGAGAGAAAACATTCAGAAATTGCGAGGAACAAAAGATAAAGAGCAAAAGCATTATTGTTGTTGATTTCAAGTGATTTTAGCAAGGTTTTACATTTGGGTTTTTTAAAAGAGAAGATATTATTAAATTTTGACTTTCGAATTTCATTTACCTAGCTATGGAAAATGTGGCAAATATTGAATGTCATCTTTTTGCTATGATTGGCTAAAACCCTAACCTTGGGGGTTTGACAATGTATACAATTATTGTATTTGACTAAATGGGTGTCATCAATTAGCAAATTTTGGTGTTAATTTGAAGTGGGTGTAATTTATTACTGTGGTTTAACGTCATTATTGCATGTTTAGTGCAATATAGTTCATAGTTTTGTGCTTGCTCGAGAGAGAAGTATAGAGCCAACGTAGTAATTTGGCATCCTTAGTAGAGGGTCATGACGGTTTTAACTTGAGAAAGTGAAACTTGAGATTCAACCTTTGTATCGAGCTCGAAAGAGTAGATTGGATGAGAAAGTGGGTTGGACGTCTTGTGGATAGTGTTGAAGTTCGATAGAATTCAGCAGAAATAAGATAATTGTTCGAGAGAAAATTGCTTTACTTTTAGTCCATTCTACCCACAACGAATTAACATTGTTAGTAAACATGTACACTGTTAAGTTAAATTCGACAATTGGTTAGTCAATTCCCCAAGTGTTTTCTCGTTATTTGATTGTTCCTTGTTGGTTTTTGAAATGGGTTGGTAATGACATCTTGGTGTTTGACTTATAAAATTGTTAAATGTGGTGTTTGTTCGGCTGCAAAGGTCACGGTCATATTTTCACATACAAATTTAAAGAAAGCTACTCTCTGTGGGATCGACCCCAACTCATTCAGTTGGGTTTATACTGATTTACGATCGTCGACACTTAGAATCGGATGAAGTGTGTTTGAAACGTTAATCACTAGCCTATTGGATTGTTATTATTTCCCTTGGGGATTTTTTGGTTAGCTGCAGGAATGTGATCTATGCTTAGAAGGGCTATGTTGTGCCTACAGGACTATATTGATGCCTTGAAGGGCTATGAGTTGCCTACGCGATTATATTGATGCCTAGAAGGGCTATGAGTTGCCTACGGGGCTATATTGATGCCTAAGAAGGCTATTTGTTGCCTACAGGACCATGTTGTTGCCTAAGATGGCTATGAGTTGTCTATAAGCTATATTGACGCCTAAGAGAGATATGTGCTTCCTACAGGGCTATATTAATGTCTAAGAGGGCTTTTTGATGAACTACGGGGCTAGGGGACTACCGATAGGGGTATATAGACTGATTGGCACCTTCTAGGCTTATGGGGGCCTGGGTAGGTGGTCTTGTGTGCTGTTTGTACCTCCCGAGCTTAAGGGAGCTTGGTTAGATTGTTGTTTTATTATTTTTGATAAGTTTAGATTTAAGAGCAGGTCAGTACACTTATCTTACCCTTGATTTATTTATCGGATTACTCCCAGTATATTATGATACCTGCTCATAGTCTATTGCGTTTCATACTCGGTACATTCTTTCATACTGATGCCCCATTGCCTGGGGTTACTGCATTCATGCCTGCAGGTTACGACAGACGACCCAGTAGACCTCTTCAGCAGCATGATTGACTTCTATCCGGTTGGCTAGCCCTTTCCTCCGGAGCTGCCAGGGTTGGGAGGTTTGTTAGCTTTTGTTGTATATATTTTTATAGGTAGGCTGGGGCCCTGTTCCACCAATCTTTACTACTCTTAAAGGCTTGCAGACTAGTGTATGGGGTGTATATCTACGTTATGGCCATGCTGGCCTAGCTTGTTGGTTTGCTGAAGCTTGTTAGCTGTTTGATGTATTGTCTAGATATATACCTGCTTTTAGTTTCAGTATAGAGATCATGGTTGCCTCAACGGACCAATCAGGACTTCTATGCTAGTATGTTATTTCTTTATATTAACTCTTGGGAGTAGCTGTTTCTTTTATAGACCTGTTGATATGGGCCTTGCCAGCCGAGGGCTTAATTTTAAGCCGAGATATACTTGTTTGTTTTATTGATTGTGTGTGGCTGCCATGCGCTAGTAGCAAATGGTTCAGCAGGGTTGGCTCGGGCTTGAGATCTGACATTAGTAGCCAGTTGCGCCCCTTGAGTTTGGGGAGTGACAAACATGGTATCATAGCAATGTCATATCCTAGGGAGTCTGCAAGCCGTGTCTAGTAGAGTCTTGTTTATAAATGTGTTGTGCACTACATTCGATAAGAAAAAAGGTACCGGGGATGTTAGAATGCCTATCCTCCTTTTGCTCACCTCGTGCTATAGAGCGGTGTTTTAAGGGTTGACGTTTCTAACTTAATTGATATTTGTATGCAGATAAAGATGGATGACACCAGACAGACCATAACTAGCCAAGAGCTAGATACAACTGTAGGCAAGGGTACCGAAAAGGTACCACAGGTGGAGGTAGCCCATTGTTAGACCCAGGGGGATACATCTTCTCAGCCCCTTATAGCTTTTCCACCGCTTCAGGAGCCCCCGAGGGCTACAGGACCCCCGGCTCCACCAACAGTACCACCTCTAGTTCCTCCTATTCTATCTGATCAGGATTTCAAGAGTGCAGTATGTATGTTAGCACAGTTAGTAGCTGCATAGCACCAACCAGTTGTCCCAGATGTTGCCGGACCTTTTTAATGGCCCGAAAGTTCGAGAGTTTATGAACTTCTTGCCTTGAATCCTCCACAATTTACAGGGACAGATCGCAGAGAGAACCCTCAACACTTTGTTGATCAACGTTATAAGACCTTCAGAGTCATGCATTCCTCAACGACTGAGTCAGCTGAGTTAGCAATATTTCGATTGCGTGATGTTGCAGTATTGTGGTACGAAAGTTGGGAGAGATCTAGGGTAAAAGGTGCATCTCTACCCACTTGTGATAGCTTTACAGAAACTTTCATAGATCACTATTTGCCTCGAAAGATTAGGGATGCCCGGATGGACCAGTTTTTGAACCTCCGACAGGGTAACATGAGTGTCTGAGAGAACGGGCTGAGATTTCATTCATTGGCTAGATATGCAACAACATTTGTTGATACGATGCATGACAGGGTGCGTAGATTTGTGGGAGGGCTTGACTCAAACTATATCAACGCTTGTTCTACCGCTATACTAAATGATAATATGGATATCTCGCGAATTCAGGCCTTTTCATAGGGTATAGAGGATCGCCGACATCTGTAATATATGAGTTAAGGGGTTGACAGAGAGAGACCAAAGAGGTCTAGGCCCGATGGTTCACATAGAGATTTTTAGGGTGGTCCTAGACCCCGATATTCTAGTAGGCCACCTAAACCTCCATCACAGCAGTTCCAAGGTAATAGATTTGATCATCAGGGACAGTTAGGCCCAGGTGAGGGTTCACGAGCATTAGGCTCTTAGCAGCATAGGGGTTAAGGCTAGGCTAAGACAGCCCCGCCACGTTGTGCTACTTGCGGTAGGATGCATTTCAGGAGGTGTAGGCAGGGTTCCATAGGTTGTTATTTTTGTGGACAGGAGGGGCATAGGTGGAGGAACTACCCGACCATAGGTCAGGGTGATATAGGTCAGTCGACCGGGTCAGTAGTAGGTTCCTCCTCATCCGCACTGTCTACAAGGCGTGGACCCCAGACTTCAGCAGGTAGAGGCAGAGGCAGAGAGGGAGCATATAGTTCTGGTAGTGGCCAGAATCCTACATATTCACTAGTTGGCCGACAGGACTCAGAGTCATCACCAGATGTTGTGACTAGTGCATTGATTGTTTGCTCCCATTGTGTTTATGCTTTGATAGATCCTGGATCTACTCTTTCTTATGTTACTCCATTTATTGCGGGGAAGTTATGTATAGTAGCAAAGTCATTAGATCGACACTTTATTGTATCTACACCAGTTGGTGAGTCTATTATTGCTAGGAGAGTCTATCGAGGTTGCACGGTAGATATTATCTACCGTCAGACCTCTGTAGACCTAATACAGTTAGAGATGGTCTATTTCGACGTCATTATAAGTATGGACTGATTAGTATCTTGTTATGCTAATTTTGAGTGCCAGACAAAGATTGTTAGATTCCATTTTCCAGGAGAGGCAGTTCGGGAATGGAAAAGCGATACATCAAAGCCGAAAGATAGGTTTATTTCCTATCTTAAGGCGAGAAGGATGATTACTAAGGGTTGTATTTATCATCTTGTTCGCGTTCATGATATAGATGCAGAACCACCGACTCTTCAGTCTATTCCAGTAGTTAATGAGTTTCTTTCTAGATGTATTTCCAAGCGAGCTTCTTGGTATCCCTCCAGAATGGAAAATTTATTTTGCTATCGATATGCTACCAGGTACACAACCCATATATATCCCTCCTTATAGAATGACTCCTGCTGAGCTAAAGAAGTTGAAGGATCAGCTGAAAGACTTGCTAGATAAATGTTTTATTAGGCCTAGTGCTTCACTATGGGGTGCGCCAGTGATATTCGTGAGGAAGAAAGATGGATCACTGAGAATGTGTATCGATTATCAATAGTTGAATAAGGCAACTATAAAGAATAAGTATCCCCTTTCGAGGATCGATGACTTGTTTGATCAGTTACATGGTTCTAAGTGCTTCTCAAAGATTGATTTAAGATCAGGGTACCACCAGGTACGAGTTCGGGAGAAAGAAGTTCTAAAGACAACTTTTAGAACCATATATGGACACTTTGAGTTCTTGGTCATGTCTTTTGGATTAACTAATGCCCCAGCAGTATTCATGGACATAATGAATAGTATATTCAGGCCGTATCTTGACTAGTTTGTGATTGTATTTATCGATGATATTTTTGTGTATTCACGTTCAAAAGCTGAGCATGCAGATCATCTACGAGTAGTCCTTAAGGTTCTTCGAGACCGAGAACTATATGCAAAGTTTTCTAAGTGTGAGTTCTGGTTGGACTCTGTAGCTTTCTTAGTCCATATTGTATCATGCAGGCATTATAGTTGATAGACAAAAGATTGAGGCCGTAAAGACTTGGCCCAGACCCATGACTTCGACTGAGGTTCATAGTTTCTTAGGGTTAGCTGGGTACTACAAAAGGTTTGTATAGGGGTTTTCTTCACTTTCAGCACCATTAACGAAGCTGACTAAAACAGAAGCTAAGTTTAAGTGGACTCAAGCTTGTGAGCATAGTTTCCAGGTACTGAAGGACATGTTGACATCAACACTAGTTCTAGCATTGCTAAAGGGTTCAGAGGGCTATGTAGTGTACTGTGATGCTTCTGGTGTTGGGTTGGCATGCGTTCTAATGTAACGTGGTAAGGTTATCACATATGCTTCAAGGCAGTTGAGGAAACATGAGAAGAACTATCCGACCCATGATTTAGAGTTGGCTGCAGTTGTGCATACATTAAAGATCGTGAGACTGTTCGTATGGCATTCATGTTGACATCTTCACATATCATAAAAGCCTTCAATATATCTTTAGACAGAAGGAGTTAAATTTGAGACATCCTCAATGGCTTGAGTTACTGAAAGACTATGACGTGGATATTTTATATCATCCAGGAAAGGTGAATGTGGTAGCCGATGCCCTTAGTCAATGATCTATGGGTAGTTTATCCCATTTAGGTGATGAGAAGCGTGAGCTAGCGTGAGAGCTTCATTAGTGAGCTAGCTTGGGAGTCAGATTGTTAGAGGCAGACGATAGTGGGGTCACAATTCAGCACACATCCGTATCATCTCTAGTTGTGAAGGTAAAAGTACAGCAACAGGAGGATCCTAGCATAGAGCAGCTCAAAGCCAAGGCTCAGAATCAGCAGTCTTTAGCATTTAGTCTTCAAATATGTCGGTCGATTGTGTGTTTCAGATGTTGCAAGGCTTCGACATCAGATTATGGAAGAGGCACATCATTCACATTATTCCATTCACCCCGGTTCAACGAAGATGTACCATAATATTAAGGAGATCTATTGGTGGCACGAAATGAAGAAGGACGTTGTTGAGTTTGTCGCATAGTGTCCTAACTGCCAACAGGTGAAGGTTGAGCACCAAAAGCCCACTGGGCTAGTCCAAGAGATAGTCATTCCTTTGTGGAAGTGGAAAGCAATTAATATGGATTTTATTATAGGGTTACCTCGATCGCGTCGTAAATTTGACTCAATTTGGGTAATTGTTGACAAATTAACAAAATCAACCCACTTCTTACCAGTCAGGGCAACTTTTATAGCCGAAGACTATGCAGGGCTCTATATTAGAGAGATTTTTAGGCTACACAGTGTCCCAGTATCTATTATCTATGATAGGGGAGCACAATTTACCTCTAACTTCTGGAAGTCCTTCCAGAAAGGACTAGGGACACATGTTAATCTTAGTACATCCTTCCACCCTCAAACAGATAGCCAGGCTGACAACACAATTTTGACACTCGAGGATATGTTACGGGCATGCACGCTACACTTCAAGGGAAACTGGGATGACCACTTGCCTCTTATTGAGTTCACATACAATAATAGTTATCATTCCAACATCGGGATGGAAACTTATAAGGCTTTGTATGGGCGAAAATGTAGATCCCCCATTAGATGGTTCGAGGTAGGTGAGTCAGGGTTGATTGGGCCCGACTTAGTATAGTAGACAGTGGAGCAGGTTAAGCTCATTCGGGAGAGGTTGCTAACAGCTCAAAACCAACATAATTCATACTCAGATATGCGACGAAGAGACTTAGAGTTTTATGTCGATGACTGGGTATTCTTAATAGACTCGCCTATGAAGGGTGTTATGAGATTTGGCAAGAGAGGCAAGCTTAGTCCAAGGTTCACTGTGCCATACCGGATCCTTCGGAGGGTAGGACGAGTGACTTATGAGTTAGAATTGCCTTTGGGGCTTGAGTATGTTCATCCAATTTTCCATGTATCGATGATACGGAAGTGCATAGGAGACCCTTCCCGGGTTGTACCAGTTGAGGATGTTTAGGTCACAGAGGAGTTGTCCTACAAGGAAACTTCAGTTGCCATATTAGATCAATAGGTCCATAAATTGAGGACCGAAGAGGTGGCTTTAGTTAAAGTATTGTGGAGAAATAAGAATAGAGAAAAGGTGACCTGGGAAGCTGAGGATGACATGAGGTACAAATATCCTCACTTGTTTCATACCCCAGGGTGATGGCCTATCAGTTTATATTAGAGCAGTAAGGTAAGAACCTATCAGATATTTTTTATATTGTTGCTTATTATTATGGTAGTTGTCGTTATATTTTTGCTTGCACTATTATTGCTGAGATATATTGCTTAGATATTTATGTCATCCTGTGAGACGCCTAGGTTAGAATTTCTGAGTTTCAGGTTCTGGATAGTCACATTTAGGAGTTATGACGACTATGTGCCATTTTCAACCTTTCTTAAATCACTTTCACCTTCTCCATAGCTTGATGAACTGACTCTGGATCTATCAACCCTGCTTCACTAACTTCAAACCATCCAACAAGAGATCTACATCTCCTCCCATAAAGATTTTTATAAGGAGCCATTTGGATGCTAGAATGGTAACTATCGTTGTAAGCAACTCCATGTAAGATAGGCAATCATCTCAATTATCCTTGAAAACAAATCCCACTATCCACCTTAATACCTCAAAAAACCATCTCCTCCTTGTTCAAAAGCCATCACGGCTTATGAATATTTTGTCCATAATTCCAGCAAGATAGGGTCTGGGTCTTTCTCACCTTTTACTTCTAACACTAATGATGGGTCAGGCCCATTCATCATCACTATTCCTCCTTGTGGAATCCATAAGACTAACTCCCAGGCGTGCAAGTCTGTGCACATCTCTTACTAATTCTCTTTGTTCTTCCTCAACATGGCCGGTGCTACCTGTAGATAACCTGCTCAAGGATTCAGCAACAACATTAACCTTACCAGGGTGATAAAGAAAACTCATATTTGAGTACTTTAACCACTCTCTCTGCGTCTGAGATTAAGCTCATTCTAAGTGAACAGATATTGTAGTCTCTTGTGATCGGTGAACATACCCACAAGAACATCATACAACAATGACACCATATCTTCAAAGCAAAAACTACAACGGCCAACTCTAGCTCATCACTTTACACCCACCCTGATTCGCCTAAACTCGACTATAGTTCTCAAATCTATTTTAGATTCAGATACCCAGTATGCACTACAACACATTGTATCTATAGCTACAAAATCGAAGCTATGAATGTAAAACGCGTAGCAATTATCTAGTAATAGCCACAAAATTTTAAACTTAATAGCTATCTACAAATTCGTAAAATTTCTTTGCCACAATTTTTTTTATAACAAAGCGAATTCTTCATTTTTGCTATACTTGCTAATAATTGTGGCAAAAATTGGATGAATAGATACAATCTTATTGCTATAGTAAACTTTTTGTAGCTAATGATAAATTTTTGACACGCTATAAAAATTATTGTAGCAGTAGTAATATTTTAGCTACAATAAACTATTTGAAATAAAATATTGTAGCTGAATAAATATTTTTGCTTCAAGTTATAAAAATTTGTGGCAACAATTAAATGATATAGCCACGTCTTTTCTACTATAGTAAAATTCTGTAGCTAATTATTCATTTTTGCCATGAGTTGAAACTTATTGTAGTAATAATAATCTTTTAGACACAATAAAATTTTTGAAACACAATATTGTAGCTAAGTAAATAATTTTGCTTCAAGTTATAAAATATTTGTGGCAATTGTTAAATAATGTAGCCACAGATTATTTGTTGTGATAAAATTTCATAGTTAATTATTAAATTTTGTAACGTGTTGAAATTTATTGTAGTAATACTTACCTTTTAGTTATAAAGACGTTGTTTAAAATAAAATATTGTACTTCGAGTATTAAAATATTGTAGAAATATAGTTGGCTTAAAACCTATAATTATTTATCATGATGAATTAAGTAGCCATAAATATATTATTGTGATTAATTTCATAGCTAATAATTTTTTTTACCACGAGTTGAAATGTATAATAATGATATTGATCTATTCTAACTAGAGGTGTTAATTGTTCGATTTGATTTAGTTTTATAGACCTACTGGTAAATTTCAAATATACTTTTAATAAATAAATGCTTATATCTAATTAATTTTGATTAACTAATTTCATCATAATAATATTTTTACAGATCCAGTGTTATTGGAGGTGTTAGTTTTTCGACTCAAGTCTACTATACAATATAATTTATAAATCTTAAATACGACTTAAATTAATAAATAAGTCGTTATATTTACTTCAATTAACTAATTATATCAAATTATAGCGAACTTCTACAAGTCTAACTCAAACTTTATCCTGACTAAATATATTCAGAAATATTGTTTGATCCATACCTGATTTATTGAGACAATTATCTTTAATTATTACTTTTATATAATTAGAGGTGTTCATCATTTGAATCAATTACTTATATATAATTTAAATAAATATATTATTATATAATTAGTGTATACAAATAAAAGAACCAATTGATTTTTTTTAAAAAATACAAAAAAGAAGAAGAAGGTAATCTTAAAAAGTTATTGATTTGTATACTTACTTGTAGCCTCAAATTTATCAATCTTGTATTTTATATATTATGAAACATATTATTTTTAATATTAATGCACCTTTTTAAATATATAATCATTTTTTAAAAAAAAAGTCATAAATATATTTATATATTTAATTATTTTGGTATTTTATTACTATTTTAAAATAAATTTTTAAGATATATTTTTTTTTATATAAGCACTTATTATTATTTTTTTAAAAGTGTTTATGCAATTTTAATAATTGTAGAGATATTACGTATATGACCTTTTATTATTCTTAATAAGTATTTATATTAATTTTATATAAAAAGATTGTTTTTTCGTAAGTGCTCATATATATAAAGAGAGAAAAATATTGCAATTGTTATACATCTACTTCCGATAAATTTGTAATAATAATTTTACCGAAAAAGGGTCAAAATAATTTCTTAATTATGTAAAATTGATCAAAAATGTCAATAATTGATATTTTCGTTTAAATATAGCCCTAACGTCAATGGTATGACCCAAAACTGGCCCTACCGCTAATAATTTGATCTAAAAGTGTCTCTATTATTACCTAATGAGTCAAATAAAAAACATATTGTTTCTTTTCTTTTTAAACACATTTTATTCCTAATGAATATATTACTTTGAAAGAATCCTATTTTTTTAAACCACTTTAAATAATAAATAAGTAGGAAATGATATTTTCTCCTTTTTAATCTCATTTTATCAATTAAAATATTTCAATTACATGTATCTTTTTAACTAATTATATAGGTCATATACATAAGATCATAGCAACCTCATTAGTAATTTTATTTCGATAATGATAAAAGAAAATCTAATAAAAATGGAGAATATTTTTATTTCTTTATCTTTTAGAATTGAAGTATGATAGATATTTGCTAATGAAAAATTATTATTAGGAAAATAATGTGTTTAAAAAAATAAAATAATATATTTATATGTAAAAGAAAATGATTGACCAATTAAGTAATAATAGAGAAATTTGTGGATCAAACTATAAACGACAAGGACATTTTTAGACCAAATTAATAAATGAGGACATTTTTATTATTTTTTTTATAGTTCAAGAACACTATTATCCGTAATTTTAATAACAAAAACACTTTATAGCTGCATAACCATAAAATAATGATGAGATAATAATTGCTTCACTAAATTTAAAATGTATATTTGATTAAAATGAAATTTGTAGCTAATTTTTGTGGTAACACATGCAAAAGATTTTGAGATGAAATTTCTGTCAGTAACATTATTATTCATATTAATTTTGTATTTTTATAATTATGTCATACTAAGTATTGAAAGAAAAATAAATTATAAGGATTTAAACCCTTCCATAGTTAGATCAAAACCCAAATCTCCCTCCAAAATGAAAACTTGTAAAAGTCAAAATGCCCCCCAATTTTTTAAAGTCCAATTAGAATATTAATAACCTACTACCTTTCCCCTTATCGCCTCCCCTCTCCTCACTGTTCATTTACCTTACTTTCTTTCTCAACTTAAATTTTTTATGTAATATTTTGCTAATTATTTTTTTAATCTTTTTTTTTGGTTTTATATTCAAGGTATGTTCGCATCTTCATATTTAAGGATTTTTGAATTTGTATTAAGCCTATTTGTTTAAATTTTTTATTTACACTTATTTTAGAATTTTTAATAAATTGTGTCTTATGAATGAATTTTCAGATTTTAAAGTTTGATCAATAGAGTTTGAAGGAGCCATAATTTGCCGACT
>JAJOOR010005545.1:0-25713 GCA_036250505.1 Solanum acaule | reverse complement strand
TATATATATATATATATATATATATATGTATAATATATAAAAATATTAAAAACAAGAATAGCACTAAGCAATCCATACTCAGGAGAAACCATACAAAATCATTTAGAATTAGATAACCATGCAACAAGTTATGAAGCTAACCAATGATATTACACACAAGGAGAAAGGAATAGAAACTAACCCGAATGCTTCCTTTATCATTATAAACTAACACAAAATATATGAATTGCAAGAATAACATAAATGCTAAATAAAGAGCACTAACCAATTAAGCAGAAAATTTATCAAAGTATTTGAGCAAAATATCTCAAACAGAAACAACAACACAACTACACATCAAAGAAAGAGGCCTCCAAAGTTTCTTTAGAATTCTTATTTTCATAGAGAGTACTTTTTTAGTTGTCAAAGCATGAGTATGATTTAATAAGAGGACCTTATTTATATTGGATAGAGGTCAAGCAGTAAAAGGGAATAGAAACATATCTTCAATTACTAAATATTATTTCGTTAATAAGTGAATGTCTTTTATTAAATCAGACAACCTTTTACAAAATATAAACCAAGTAAGAATCTAATTTCAAATAAGGCAAAAAGAATCAGCCAATTACCAACCCATAAATTAATATCACATCATCCAGCAAAAGAAAATAATTTAGTTAAGGAAAGAAAATATATATAATTTCCAATCATATGTAAAGACCTATACATTCAAAGTTATAGCAAGAGTGAATATTTTTTCAGTAGATTCTAAGAAAAATAAAAAGGAAAAATGATTTAACAATAAACAATTAGATTAATATGCAACCAGTCACTAACTATACCAAACAAAGACGGAATTGCAATAAATTTTGACTAAATTAAAGATTTAATTGATAACATTGAGCAAATCAAGTCAATTAACAAATCTGATGTTTAGCAACTCTAAATGGTTTTCGTAGAAAAGTAAATTATATTTTAGACATATAAAATAAATAATTCCAATAATATGATGAATATGAAAAGGGACAGTCCAAACCATAGAGATTTTTGACTTTCACACAAGCATACATGAAAGATCCATAAAATCGAAGCCAAACTATAAATGAAAAGAAGAACACAATTGCTCAAAAAGAGAGATAAGAATGTAAAATAAATGTACCCGAATGGATCTGTTGAGATCCATCATCTTTTAATAAAAACCCGACCTTCACTAGATGGTGGTGATTAGATGAAGAGGGAAGGGAGAGATCATGCCGGATATGGCGATAGGGTTCTCGCCGGTCTGGGAGACAGCTACTTGTCGTGGCGGAGGCGATCTTGCCGGAAAGCAAAGAGAGGAGAGGGTCACGACGGATTTTCTTTGGAGAAGAAGAGAATGACTATTTTTTTGTTAGGATTGGGGTCTTTTTAGATTGAAATAGGAATGTTTTGCGAGATCTTCTCCGAGCCGTTGAATTAATTCAACATGAACGGTTGGGATTGACTTTGGGTAAGATGGGTGGTCAGGATTTAAAGATTTGAGGATCTGGATTTGAATTAAATAGGCTAGAATTGGAATAGAAAAATGGCTATAATTGAAATAAAGGGCTAGAATTTAAATATATTAAGGGGAGATTAAGGAAATGCTCCCCAATTAAAATACTACAAATATTATAATATTTTTAAACATTTAAGTAAATAAGTAAAGTAATTATTTTGAGTTTAAATATCGCTTAATATAATAATTTAATAATAAATAAAAAAATTAATAGTTATTACAATAATTTTTTAAAAATCATGCATTTAAAAAAATATTTTTTAGACAAAATCGATTAAAACTTAAAACTCGAAGAATGTTTAAAAAATACGTATTTAATTGAATAAAATTCTTGAAAGGGTTAAAAGTAGGTAAAAATTGGGTGTCAACACCCGTGATTATTGCGGCAGATTTGCTTGATTGGCAAGCACAAACGCTTGTTAGTGTGTCGAATAGATTTATCAAAGCTATTGGATGGATTATTGCCGACATTATGGGAATTCCTCCCGGTATTTGTACCCACAAGATTCAATTGGCTAGTGATTGTAAGACAAGTATTGAACATCAAAGGATGTTGAATCCTCCAAAGCAAGAAGTTGTCAAGAAAGAGATTATTAAGTGGCTTGATGTGGTAGTTGTCTACCCTATTGCGGATAGCAATTGGGTTAGTCCCGTCAATGAGTTCCAAAGAAAGGTTGTATGACCTTGATCCCTAATGAAAAGAGGAGCTTGTACTAATGCGACGGGTTACCGATTGGCATGTATGTATGGACAATCAAAAGTTGAATGAGTGCACCAAGAAGGATCATTTCCCGGTGCCCTTTATGGATCAAATGCTTGATAGACTTTCAAGTCGTGGATGTTATTTCTTCTTAGATGGTCACTCCGATTAAAATCAAATCTCCATTGCACTGGAAGATCAAGAAAAGACAACGTTCACATGTTCCTATGGGACATTGCTTTCAAAAGAATGCCCTTCGGATGGTGTAATGCACCGACGACGTTTCAATGGTGTATGCTCTATAATTTTTCTGATATGGTAGAGGATTCGATGGAGGTTTTCATGAATGACTTTTCGATTGTGGAAGGTACATTTGAAGGGTGTCTTAAGCACCTTGGTAGTGTTTTGCAAAGATATGTCGAAACAAACCTTTTTCTCAATTGGGAGAAATGTCATTTCATTCTCAAGGAAGGTATTGTATTGGGCCATACAAGTTTATCAAGCTAGAGTTGAAGTTATCGCAAATTTATCTCCTCCTATCTCGGCTAAAGGTATTAGAAGTTTCTTGGGTCATGCGGGTTTCTACCAAAGGTTCATGAAAGATTTCTCTAAGGTGGCACATCCTCTTTGCAAGCTACATGAAAAAGAAAGTGTCTTCGAGTTTGATGGAGCTTGTGTCATAGCAGTTCTGTGTTTAAACGACAAGCTCCTTTCTCTTCCTATCATTTTTGCTCCGGATTGGAGCATTCCATTTGAGCTAATGTGGGATGCGAGTTATAGGACTTTGGGGGCTATACTTGGCCAACACAAGGAAAATGTGTTCCACCTGGTCTACTATGAAATGAAGACCTTGAATGTAGCTCAAAAGAACTACATTGTCACTGAATAAGATTTCTTAGTCGTGGTGTAAGATTTTGAGAAGTTTAGAGCTTATTTTTGGGGACCAAGGTGGTGGTACACACCGACCATGCTTCTATATGTTACTTGATGGCTAAGAAAGATGCATAGCCATGGTTGATCCGATGGATATTATTATTGCAAGAGTTTAATTTTGAAGTCAAAGATAGAAAGGGTGTGAGAACTATATGGTGGACCATTTGTCGACACTTGAAATGAATGTGGTTGTTTTCGGTGAAGAAGATATTGAAGAATCCTTTCCCGATGAGTCAGTGATGGTTGTGTTGAATGGTACTGCACCCTGGTATGTTGATTTTGCAAATTTTGTAGTGTGTGGGATTCATCCCGATAGGTTGAGTTTTTACAAACGAAAGAGGTCCTTTTCGATGTGAATTACTTTCAGGATGAACCTTACCTATTTCAAGAGTATGCGGATAACATGATTAGAGGATCTGACTCAGAAGTTGAGGTAGATGATATTCTTAATGATTGCCATGTGTCACTGGTTGGTGGGAACCATAGTGGAGTTTGTAAAGCTATGAAGGTAATACAAAGTGGCTATCATTAGCCAACGTTGTATCAAGATGCGAACTCTCTTTTTAAGAATTGTGTGCAATGTCAAAAGAAATGAGGATTGACGTGAATGCATGAATTACCTTACACTCCTATTTTGGACGTAGAGTTTTTTTATGAATGGGGAATCAATTTCATGTGGACTTTTGTGAGTTATTATGGGAACAAATACATCTTGGTAGACATTGATTATGTTGCTAAATAGGTAGAGGCAATAGCATTACCCAATAATGAAGGTAGAAGTGTCACGACTCAAGGGTACCCCCTAGATGCAACAAGGCTT
Source organism: Solanum acaule (assembly GCA_036250505.1). Classification (NCBI taxonomy): domain Eukaryota; kingdom Viridiplantae; phylum Streptophyta; class Magnoliopsida; order Solanales; family Solanaceae; genus Solanum; species Solanum acaule. The sequence continues at coordinate 21,744 of JAJOOR010005545.1, read as the reverse complement.
ACAAGACTCCGAGAAGACTCATAGAAGCCCCTTAGCATATCATAACAAGAGATAATAGAAAATGGTGTGGAGATTAAAACAATTTCAAATAACATCAAAGTTTCAATAAAACAAAGCGGAAGTCTTTAACACTTGTCTCAAACAATCTAATACTTGAAAGGCTTAGGGACACAACCCATACAAAAGTTCTAAACATAAAATTAACGACATAAAGGAAAGGTGGTCAAATCTTCTATGCTATGAGGAGTCACCAAATCTTCACTTGCTTGCTCTACTAAGATCCTAGCCACGAGGATGGAAGTCAATATCGTCGGACCTAACATTTGATAAGAATGTAACCAAGAGTATGTATTAGTACAAAAATGTATTGAATATGATGGCTAGAATAAATCATCAACATAAGCATAACATAGGCATTAGTCAACATAAGACATATACCATAACCATAAGAGACAACAACATAAGTCATAAGCATATTGAATGCACATAAATCATCATGCTATAAGAGGAACACTTCTCAAATAACCTCAACTTGTTCTTACTCAATACATAGGTCATCCATCTCTCGTCATACATATCAAGGAAGGCAACTAAAGCAACAATACAAACTAATTTAACATCATACAAGTAAACCTCCTATCATAACATACTTACAATACTTCCTTGAAGTAATCTTGTTTCATCATTGTTTTTCTACTTGTTTAGGGATTAGTCCCTAATATTCATGCTATTCATGGAAGAGTACTTCTTTACTAGTCCAAGACACATCATTACTAATACGATTTACCAATTCAAGGCTACCAAGGAAAATCACATCATTATGCTAGACCAAGCTATCATAGAAAGCACCTTACTATTCAAGTCCAAGCTATCAAAGAAGGGTACTATTCCTCAATCCAAGCTATCATGATATGGTGTGGCCTCACCAAGTCAAGCAATAGCAGGCAAAGCATTCTATTGTACTAAGTTCAAGCTAACGATTGGAAGGGTACTATTACTCAATACAAGGTTATCCATGAGATCTACTAACTCAAGCTATCAAGCATGGTCTTGTCTTACCAAGTTAAGTTATTCATGAAGGGATCTCATATCACCACTTCAAGCTATCATAGTTCATACATTCTTTGATTCATTTTAGGCATACATATATAATATAGGTCATGTGGGTAAATCCTTCCACAACAATCCTATATAAGAATCAACATTCATTTGTACATAAGCTTTACTCTCAAAGCCCTAATAATCATAGTTCATCAATTAAGCTTTATTATCAAAGCCACTAAACATACTTCATCATGCAAGCTTTAATTTAAAAGTTTTACAATTCATCATTCATCATACATGCCTTAGTCTTAAGGCAATTCTAATCTCAAAGCCTACGAGTCATAATTCATCATGTGTTCTTGATCTCAATCAATTCATGTCGACATGCTTCTTTCTCAAGAAATTTTATTCATACTTCATCATATAGCCCCCAATCTCAAGAAATCAAATCATGATTCATCATGCATACCTCAATCTCCATCAATTCATATCTATATGCTTATTTCTCAAGAGATATAAATCCTCAAATTCCCCTTTCATGGCATAAAACACAACAACATTAATTTCATCTTTCTAGACATAGGTTAGGCATGGGTACATGTGAATTCATCCTTAAAACATATAATTCTATCAATTCAATCATAAACAACCATAATCCACTCAATTGGATCAATACCCATAACATTAGAAGAAACCCTAACTAGAATTGGGGAATTCTTCTTCTAAATTGGAGAAAACATGGGGGCTCAATGGATTAATAAACCATCATACCTTGATTAAAAAGCCTACAAGGTTGGAAGAATGGAGACCTGAATTGACCTAGCTTGACCCTCTTCTTCTTCTTCAACTTTCTAGAGAGTGATATATTTGAGAGGATGAACTTTGGGATTCTTTTGGGGTTTTGGAAATAATGTCTTGAATGGTGATTTTAAAGGGTTAAAATCACCTATATTGGTGTACTATGCCTAAATAAAAGGACCTCACGTTATTCTAACTTAAATCGGAAAGTCCCAAAATAGCCCCTACTTGGCAGCCTATTGGCAAGCCTTCATGATAGGAACCACATGTCGTAGTCCTTACCACTGGCCGTGGTCCTTCTCGTTGTCTTGTACCAGTATCTAGGCCACCTTTCCTTGGCCCTTAAGAGTTGAAGGCTTTACCACGAACCACCCCACGAGTCGCAGTCATCAACAATGGCCGTGAAGTAGCTCGTGACGGTGAACCCAACTTGGGCAGCCCTTGGGGAGCTACTGGATCACCACCATGTGTGGGAGTTGTGGTGCCCACCTTGGCCCATCTAGGCCTCCGTGGGAAGGGCAGTTCCATGGCAAGTTTGAGCAGCCTTGACCCTTCCCGTAACCCTTGCCCATTTCCCTTGGCTCTTGGTTAATTGCTATGACACTTAGCCCTAGTTTTCCTACTAGACTATGAGGTGTTACAAGAATTGTGATTCAATTCCTCAAGTGGTACATTTTCACGAGATTCGTTGCTCCATGTGCAATTATTAGTAAAGGGAGATCTCATTTCTGTAACTGAATATATGCATCGTTGTTAAGGATGTATGGGGTAAAGAATAAGGTTTTCACCCGTTATAATCTGCAAACAAGTGGTAAGTTGAGGTGTCAAACCGAGAAATCAATGGAATTTTGGCAAAGACCTTTAATGCAAATCGAACTGATTGGTCCCGAAAGTTAGAATTGTATTCAGGACCCTGATTCCTATGTCCCCGTATCAATTGGTGTTCGGTAAATCTTGTCATCTACAGGTTGAACATGAGTATAAGGCGTTATGGGCCTTAAAGGCCATAAATTTGAATTGGGATGACGCGTTGAAGGATCGAGTCGACCAAATCCACGCTTTGAAAGAGTTTTGGTTTTGAGTTTATTAGAGTTTAGCCCTTTACAAGGAGAAAATGAAGAAATTGCATGGCACCAAAATCATTCATCAAGTGTTTAAAGTTGGTGATCTTTTGTTACTCTACAACTCTCGTCTGAGACTCTTTCCGAGAATTTCAAGACAAAATAATCGGGTTCATTCAAAGTAAATCATGTGTTTGCAAATGGGGCAATAGAAGTTGAGAAAGAAGATTGGTAAATGTTCAAGGTTAATGGAAAAGGTTGAAGCTTTACTTTGGAGAACTCCCCAATGTGACTAAGATTGACTGGTGTATTTTGATGATGCTTGAATGCATGTCTAGGTTGTGCCACGACGTTTACAAAGGCTCTTCTTGGGATATAACCTAAGCTTTACTTTTTATTATTTAAAGAATATTTGTTGGATGCGCAGGTTGGAGTTTGTAATTAGAAAAAATTCAAATGGGTGAGGGGCCGAAACACACAACGAGTCGCCGAATTGCCTCAATAATCGCCCAAATGCATTGATGAGTCTGATATTTGTACTCATTTAGGGCTTTGTTTGTATAGATTTAGTGTCCTCAATTGCTTAATTTGTTCCAATAACAAATGTTAAATCCTTGATTTTCAGGAATATAGGTTGAGGAACCAAGCAAGGACACTAACATGCAAAAAGGAACAAAACAGGCTAAATAAATGAAGATGAGTGAGCCTGAGGATCGCCAAGAGCACTCGGTGTGTCGTCGAATGACTCATCAGATAACCTAAAGTTCCCGTATGCCAAGCCCTGAAGGAAAGAACCAATATATGAGATAGTTTTGTATCAAATAACCTTTAGAACAACTTATTATTAAGTTTTGAGCATCTGAGATAGTTTTCTCTAGAGTTTTCCTTAGCTTTGAAGGATTGAAGGTATTCACTTTTGAGAAATTGGAAGTGTGTCGTTGAGATTCATCATATTGGAACATTGTAAGGACGAAATTACTCTTACCCAGTTGATGGATAATCAATTTGGTAGCTGTTTTTACCATTTTATAATGTCTAGCTAAAACACCAATTCTTGGGGTGTGATCATGTGATTATGGGCATATTTAGTTTATGGGTATTGGTAATTGTTAGTTTAAATGCTATTTAGAAGTGAGTTTAATCATTAATTTTGATTTAATTTAAGAACTGTAGTTGCAAATGCAGTTCTGTGTGTGTGTTCTTCGCTTGCTCAAGAGAGAGGTTTTAGAACTAAGATTATTGATTGATGGTTTGTGGGTATTGGGCTAACCTGGGTTCAGCTCAGACAGTGGATCCTAAACCCAATCCCACACATTCAACTCAAGAGAGTGAATGGATTAAGGTATGGGCTGCTCTTATTTTTCAGGCTTACTGATGTTCAAGAGAAATCACTTGATTCGGGACAAATTGTTCGAGAGAAAATTTACCTCCATTATAGCCTAGCCTACTCATTGATATCTAGCTATTTACTAATAGTTGCAATTACCCATATATATATATTTCCCTATAATCGATCAGATCCCAAAAATCCATCTCTATATTGTTTGTGACTGTTGTTTGTAGTCGATACTCAAAACCAAAACCCCCATTTGACATTCGTGTCACCCTTTAATATTAATGATGTCTTTATTTGATAATTTTTATTCCTATGATTGATTTGACCACATTTATATTTCCCTACTGAATCTGAAACACGTACCGTTCCCTGTGGGATTCGATCCCGACTTATTTAGTTGGGTTATATACTGATTTACGATCATTGACGCTTAGAATTGGATGAAGTGTCTTTGATGACATTATTTAATCAAAATGGCGCCGCTGCAGGGGAGTGGTGTTGTTTAAAATTCTTTTGGTGAAGTTGAATTGTATTCTTTTTAGTCATTGTTGAATCTACTTACTTTTAGTTTTTGTTTCGTGTTGTTTACTAAAACAGAGTAAATGAGCGCACATGGTACCAACTGTAACCAAGTGGACCATCCTCTCTCAAAGATGACAATCCTTAGGGATAACATCCTAGATTTGAAGCACTTAGAGGGTGAGACAATCGATGAGATGTGGCTAAGATTTAAGACACTATTACTGTAGTGCCCAACTCATGGAATCCCAAAAAAGAGGCTACTGGACTATTTCTATAGAGGTCATGGCCCTGTGAACAGAGGAGTGGCTGACTAACTTTTTCCAGGTGGTTTAATACGACAACCCTTTGCAATGGGATCCCAACTCCTCGATCGCATAACCAAGACCAACAAGGAGCAGTAGAGGGATCAAAATTTAGCAAAAAATGCTGACCCAGATGGATCTCTTGGCAAAAAAGATCATGGAATTTGAAGTACTGCACAAAAAAAAAGGTAGGTACATTCCTCCTCATGAGCGTAAAAAGCCCAAGGATTATGAGGGTGGAAAGATAGAAGAGATACCCTCACACACTCTCCACAAAGTCAAAAAACACGACAGAGTGTTGAAAGAGATGGCAGAGAACGTCTCAATGCTAAATCATATGATTGCTTCTCATTCCATATCTATTAATCTACTGGAGACCCAAATGTGTCATATGTAATCTCATCTCAACTCAAGACAACAGGGAGGGTTGCCTAGGGACACTATGGCAAACCCCAAAAATGAAGCTTAAGTGGGTACTTGCGTTATCCCACGACATTAACTAAGGCGCTTCTTGGGAGGCAACCCAAGTCTTTATTTCTTTATAATTGTTTTTCGAATAATGGGTGTTGATTGTGCAGGTGGAAAACTGGGATGTATTTGGAAAGTGCAGGTTGGAGAGCCAAAAGTCCAATCGATAACTCACCGAAGAGGTCAACGAGCCCAACTTGGACCACTGTTGGACTCACAAAAATCACAAGTGAGAGTCTGTTAAATTAGGAAGGCCCATGGATGAGTCGGCGACTCGCTGAACAGGTCGGCGGCTCGCCGACTTTGTCCACCGTTAGGACCCCCAAATTGACTAGAGGTCCCATAAAATTCAGCGAGGTAAGTAATAACTCGGTGCGTGGCCGAGCTGTTCGGTGCGTCACCAAACTGTTCGGCTAGGACGACTAATATCAGTGAATGGGCCGCGAACTGAACGGTTTTTAAAGGCCAAAGGTTAAAAATTTCAAGCTCTTTCATATTCCCTCACTTTTAGCCTTATACATTTACACCTGTACTATATAGTTTCTATATTTTTGCATTCTTATCACTTTGTGCTCCTTGATTTCATGTTCGGAGTTGGAATGCATTGTCGCATAGGTTTACAAACTCATATTTTGGCTTAAAGGTTGGTTTTCCGAACCCCAAACTCTTAAATAGTGGTTGAATTTGAATGCAACTATTTAACTCTCAGTGATGTATACTGGGCCTGCTCTGAAATCGTAATGATGTGCTAGTTTGCCTATTTTTAGTTTCGAAATCATGCCTTAAATGCTTAAATTGTTGATTTCTTAAGTATCGTGCTTTAAAATTGATCATAAATTTGTGGGTTGCGTTAAATAGTTGTTGCGTCTAGTCGAGTGAAGTCTGAGTTACCCCAATTGTGCTAAATGACATACTTTACCCAATGATGGAGCGTTTGATGTTATTATTAAGTGCAAAAGTTGTCAAATCGCCAATTTTGGCAGAATCGGGGAAGTCTGAGTACCCCGATGCCATGGGTCGTATAGGTCTGGGCTTAATTGATTGAGTGTGTAGTTTGATTTTGTTTTTGGGGGCTGAGGGCTTTTTTTGGGAAGAGGGATCGAAAATTGGCATGTAGAGCAATTTGGAAACCTGGGTCAAGCTAGCCGAACCACTCGGCGGTTCACCAAAGTCCCCCTTGATCGCCTTTTATTTCGTATTTTGGTTGAGTTTTATTCTGTAACTTTTGGCGAGAAGCCTAAGCTCGTCAAGTTCACTCGGCGACTCACCGAAAGTTTCCCTTGATCGTATTTTCTACGCCCCTAACCCCTAAAACACACTGTAACTTTCGGCAGGCTAGTCTGAGCTCACCGAGTGGTGTCAGAGATTTGCCGAAAGACCTTGCATATTGCCGACCTGTCTTATTTTTGGGAAATTGTCAGGCCAATCCTTTTGGCGAGCCCGATCTGGCTCGCCAAAGTGATTCGGTGACTCGTCGATCGGTTCAGCGAGTCTTTCTTCAACCTGGTTTTTGCACTTTTCTTGAAATCTTTCGCACTATTTCCACTGTGTTTTGCAGATATGTCTAGGACCAACTTAGACGACAGTGGTATGTCACGCCATAAAAGAACACGGGGCATCATTATTAACGAGGGAGCAACAACTACTTCTAAAAAGGAAAAGAAGGAACCTCCCAAAGGAGGCAAGGGCAATGGCAAAGCGCCCGTATCTGAGATACCAGAGCCAACTATGGCAGTGAGGGGGAGTACAATGATTTTCAGGTCTCACTCTTTGAGCCTAGTGATGACCAACCACTACAGTCCCGACGAGTAGAGATTCGTGCACGATCTCATCATAATTCATCTAGTATCTTGGAGTCTACCCCTCCTGTCACTGACTCCATGCCAGCTCCAGCACACATGGTGGGTCTAGCAGCACCAGTTCATGGTCCTCGTCTCCCACTTCTCAACAGGCTAAAGTCCAAGGGATTGAGGACCATTCTTGAAGAGAAGAGGTTGTCCACAGACGATGTAGTGGACTGGTACCCTGATTTGTTAGACACTCTTCGGTTCCACAAGTTTGAACAGTTCACCAGTCCCCATGGCTCCTATATTCCTACATGAGTCTGGGAGTTTTACATGCCGTACGGTGACCTGGTACATAAGGGATAGAAGGAGGCCAGTGCCTTCAGACCGGTGAAGTCCGTCATGGTCCAGGGGAAAGAAGTGAGATGCAGTAGCGTTATATCAATGGTGTACTTGATAGAGGGTCACGTAGTGTTACCGAAGCTTGGGTACCACTAAGACACCTCTGGATGATCTAAAGGGATGGTTTTCTCCCCTCATTTCTTACACCACCCTGAGGTGGATTGAGGTGGGAGCTCTGATTGAGAAGAAGGACTTGAATATAGCTGCGTGGTACTGTGTTTGATTCATAAGCAGCTCCATTATGCCCTCGCAGAATGAGTCCATCCTCCTCCATCCAGAGGTGACCTGTTTTGGATCAATCATACCCCGGAGGAGCATCGACATGGGACTCTTTATTGAGCAGGAGATGGTCATGAGGGCCAAACAACTTCAGACGTCCCTTCCTTTCTTGGTACTGATTACAAAACTATGTCAGCGTTCTCGAGATCCTCATGACGAGAAGAGGGACATAGAGGTCACTCCCACATCTTCCACTGATATCCGGCGCACAAAGGCCTAGTACACACGGGATGAGATGGATAGGAGGAGAGCGGCTCCAGTGGATGCATCCTCGGAAGTCGATGTTGAGTCTACACCTGCAGAGGCATCTTTGCCTATTCTGGCATCCGGGCCTTTAGGTACACCCGCTTCCACTTTTTCTCAAGCTCTTAGTTTTTCTGCTACCCAGCTTACCAGGATTATTCAGGCCATGCTCCTCAAGATCGGGAAGTTAGCCTATTCTGCCGATGTGCGGCTACTCGGCTAGAGGCCTAGGTGCCTTGGAAGATTGAGCGGGCTACCTTAGCTGCTTTGACACCCCTCTGAACATCTATTGATGCTCTCACAATGAGAGTAGAGACTTGTGAGTGTCGATAGAGGGTTACTTCAGAGGTGATAGCGTTGAAAGCTGAAGTTGCAGAGTTGAGGATGGACGTGGACTATCTGAAGTCCACAAACTTCACTTCTCTCTTTGAGTCAGCTAAGGCTAAGAATATCCCGGCCAGTTCTGCTATTCCTCCGGCTACCACTGGAGATGTGCCTAAGGATGATGTGGCTGCTGCTGAGTCTTAGGCCAAGACTGATGAGGAGCAGCTTGGGGAGCGAGATGCGGTTGGGTATGATGACCTTGCCAACTTGGAGGATGCGATGTTCGAGACGGCCCGACATACCTTCTTGAGAGACACCACTATGGCTGAGTCGAGTGCGGTTGAAGCTGATATTACCCCAGGCACTGATGCCCAAGACCTGAATGTGACCCCGGGCATTGATTCCCTAATAGATGGAGCGATTGTGTAGACAGGACCTTTCTTTACCTCTCCCTCTGTCGTTATTATTGACTTTTGCTTATTTTTGTTGCATTTGAGGACAACTGCTTTTGTTTGTGGTGGGGTGAGGTATTTCCATACGTACCTCTTGTGACTATATTTAGTATATATATTGGGTTTTTGTGTTTTAAAATGTGTGTTGATTCTATCTTGTGGATGTTTGACCTTATGGCTCCTTGTTATGAATGAAAATGGTTTTTGACCAATCTAAAATTTTTTGCCACTTCTTGATGTGTGTGAATGTGACTGTTCTTGTGCAAATTTGAGTATCGGCCATGATCCATACCGATGACTTGAATAGTGCTCTTAATCGAACAAATATGAATGTGCGGCTACGATGAAGCCAAATGAAGTTGCACAGACAATGTGTGAGCTTTTTGGATCTCATTGTGACTAGCCGATTACCGAATGAGTCTCTTGTGATGACCATTGCACACTAGCTAATCTATGGAGACTCATTTGATATTGGTCCCAATGCCTTGTGTGATCACACCTAGAATTTGCCCCATTGGTCCGGTTGAGTAAGTGATCCAAGCTCTTGAAATAATCTTACGCAACAATTTTGAAGAGTGAAATAATTTAAATATGTACCTCTTTTGTGGCCAACCTTGTGAGATGTGTGAACCTTGCTTGAATCCCTTTGAGCCTTACCCTTTTCTTGGAAGAACTGCAACTCCTCTTTATCTATTCATCCATAATCCTCATGAAGTGTGGTTTGTTTGAATAGCCAACTTAGGCCAAAAGCCTAAGTTGGGGGTGTGGTAAAAAGATAAGGTAAATCAAGAAGTGTGAAGAAGTCCCCTTTGATCCATGGTTTTGAAAAAGATTGAACCCCTCCATATAAAAAAGAAAAAGAAAAAGAAAGCAAAAGAAAAAGAATGAAAAAGTTGTGAAAATTACAAAAAGAAATGGGGGTATCTGGTAGTCCATGTGAAAGTGAATAATGGGGTCAATTGTGAGCATGATCAAAATGTTGAAGAAAAGGAAGAAAGTGATGTTCAGATCACATTTCATGAGGGTAGCAGCCACTAAGCCTAAATGACCATACCTTTACACTCAGCCCCATTACAAGCCTTGCAAATATCTTTTTTGATCTTGAGTAAGCTGAACAAATGTTAATTTGAAAATAAGGGCAAACCTATGGGTGAAGTCATGCATGTGTTCATCTTCGTGAGTGTGAGAGTCGTATGTGATTCCGACGCATAAATTGTTGACGAATAGTATGTGAATATGGAATACTCTTTGTTGTGAGGGCATTTGAGTACCTTTGTTGAACTTGAACTTGCATGTATTGTGAACTTGAGCATCTTTGATAATGGTGAGTCACAATTTCAATCTTTGAGTGCACAATTGACCCTTGCATGAGGAAGTTGAGTCTTGTTGTGTGCATTCATGATTGAATATTATGTAGAACTGTTTGAGACATCCTTTTTGAACTACTGAACTTGAGTTTTACTTGACAACAAGCAAAAGTTTAAGTTGGGGGTGTTGATGAGTTCGAGATTTGGACTCATTTAGGTCTTTGTTTATATAGATTAAGTGTCCTCAAATGCTTAATTTGTGACAATAACTTATGTTAAATCCTTGATTTTCAGGAATATGGATTGAGGAACCAACCAACGAAACTAACATGCAAAAAGGAACAAAACAAAACAAGCTGAAGAAATGAAGATGAGTGAGCCTGAGGATCGCCAAGAGCACTCGCCGTGTCGCTGAGTGGCTCATTAGACCGCCTAAATTTCATGTGTACCAAGCCCTAAAGGAAGGAACAAAGATTGGCAATGAAAAGGAGCAGTCGGCGGATCGTCGAGTGATTCTGCGATGCTAAGATAGATCACCCAAATTTACAGACCTTGAGGATGCTGAATGCCAAGGAAAAAAAGCGATGGAAGAGACCGAAGGGCCGCTCGCAGAGTAGTTCGGCGAGCTCGACTTACTTCGCCAATTGACTCTTCGCAGCACAGTTTTGGTGACTCTAAATATGTTTTTTCATATTTAGTTTAGTATAATATAACCTTTAGAACAACTTTTTATTAAGTTTTAAGATCTGAGATAGTTTTCTACAGAGTTTTCCTTATCTTTGAAGGATTGAAGGTATTCACTTTTGATAGATTGGAAGTGGGTCTTTGAGATTCATCAAATTGGAGCATTGTAAGGATGAAATTACTCTTACAGAGTTGATGGATAATCAATGTGGTAACTTTTTTTTACCTTTTTATAATGTCTAGCTAAAATCCCAATTCTTGGGGTGTGATCATATGATTATGGGCTGATTTAGTTTATGGGTATTGCCAATTGTTAGTTTAAATGCTATTTAGTAGTAACTTTAATCATTAATTGTGGTTCAATTTAAGAATTGTAGGTGCAAATACAGTTCTATGTTTGTGTTCTTGACTTGATTGATGGTTTCTGGGTATTGGGTTGACCTGGGTTCAGCTCAAAAGAGTGGATCCTAAACCCAATCCCACACATTCAGCTTGAGAGAGTGAATGGATAAAGGTGTGGGCTTCTCTTATTTTGCATGCTTGTTGATGTTCGAGAGAAATCACTTGATTCGACGTAAATTGTTCGAGAGAAAATTTACCTCCATTATAGCCTAGCCTACTCACTAATGTCTAACTATTTACAAATAGTTGCAATTACCCATATATCTATATTTGCCTATAATCGATCACATCCCAAGAATCCGTCTCTATATTGTTAATTTGTATTATTCGTGACTGTTATTTGTAGTTGATAATCGAAACCAAAACCCCCATTTGACATTCATGTCACCCCTTAATTTGAATGATGTCTTTATTCGTTAATATTTATTCTTATGACTGATTTGACCACATTTATACTTCCCAACTTAATTTGAAACACGTATTGCTCCCTGTGGGATTCGACCCTAACCCATTTAGTTGGCTTATATATTGATTTATGATCGTTGACTCTTAGAATAGGATTAATGTCTTTGATAATGTTATTTAATCTTGCATCACCCTGTGAAGGTCAATAATGTGGGAGGTTCTTGAAGATAGGGCGAGCTTATAGCTCATTCGGTGAGTCGACGAGTTAGATCGATGATCCCGATAAAGATTGCCCTTTGCACCTTCTAAAGAGTTGCATATTCTATCAAGTTCGGCGGGCTGAGTAAAGTCACAAAATTGTGCATGTATAAAAGAGTTTTGCGATTTACATCTGAAGTGTCATTGTGATCCCATTACCCTCCCTTGTTGCCACCTCTGTGTCATTGTCTACATTCGAGGTTGGTTTCACGATTTTTGTTTACTTTTGTGCTATAGTAAAAATTCTAATGGGTAGTGTAATGGGCTTATAGCTGCTTAGTTAAATTTTACTTCTTGATGGTATGATTGTTGATTTATTAGTTTTAAACTGAAATTGAGCATGTTAAATTAATCATTTGTGTCAATTTGTTTACGTTTCTCGTGTTAGATGATTAAATTATTGGTGTTGCATGTTGGGTAGTGTACGGGTGAAGTCTAAGAAACTCGAATTCGACCAAATAACTTGAATTCACCCAATGACGGATTAGGTGACGTCGTTCTTAAGGGAAAAACTATCATTTGGTTAAATTAGTGTTAATTGGGGGAAGTGTGAGAACCCTGGCTTGTGAAGTTATCATGGGTATATTGGAATTGATTGAAATTATCCATAAATTGGTGTGTAGTAGGATCTTGATTGGGATTCGAGATAAAGATTGGGGAGGTAATGTGTTAGGCTATTTCGTCGAGCTCATCGAATTGACTCGGCGTGTCGCCAAATGTCCTCTCATTGCCTAACTGCCACTTTTATGAAGAGAACCATTGTAACTTTCGGCGAAGACCCTTCAGCTCGCCGAAGTGTATTCGGCGAGAAACCAAATGGCGTTGATATCGCCTTTCTAACGTGTATTTTTGCTTCAAATTTCTGTAACATTCGGGGAGGTCTTTTTTCCTCATCGAGTGAGCTCGGCGACTCGCCAAATGATTTTGAGATCACCATTTTTACCTGAATTTTTGCTAGGAATCTTGGTAACATTCGGCAAGGCCTCCTTTGCTTGCCGAATGGAGTCAGTGAATGGTCGAAGTGTTTTGGCGAGTTTTTCTGTATTTTTCCTTGAGAATTCTGTTTTGGTAACTTTTTGCAACCAAATTTGTTCCCGTTTGGGTGCATTTACATGTATGGCAAAACCTAAGGTTCCTACTCAACGTGTGATAGATAAGGAATACCCTCGATCTCGGCAACCCACCAAACAACAGGGTCCATAACCCAAAAAAAGCAAAGGGTGTTGTGATCACAGTGGCAGCGGAGACTCTCCAAACCAATCGTCGTAAACCTCCATCGGAGAGTTGTAAGGTTAAAAAGTAGATTGTGACTTAAACAAGCTTAGAGGATAGTGTAGACATCGATTCTATCCAGTTTATCTCCTATAAGTCTAGAAATGAAGAGGTTGCAGGGTCTGGTACTCTAGTCTATACACCGGTACCGGAAGTGGAGTTAACAAAGAGGAAGTCTTCAAAGCGGCACTCTAAAGCAACACATGACCCGCAGGCACTACCATAGGTATCACAGGCAACCCCTATTCCGGTGAATCCTTCTTCGTCGATGAATCGTTTAAAGGCCTCTGGTTTGCGGACTATACTTTAAGAGAAGCGGTTGTCCACATATGGAGTTATGGATAGATATCTGATAGTTTGGGAGACGTTGAGGTACCATATATATAAAAGCAGTTCCCACAACCTCAGAGTTTGTATGTTCCTACATGGGTTTAAGAGTTCTATGAAGGGTACACCAAGTTGATCCCAATTGGGAAAATCAGGACTAGTTCGATTCCACCAATTCATATTTTAAAGGTGCGGGGAAAGAAAGTGAAGTGTAGTGAAATAGATATGAACGATGTGTTAGATTGCACAGTGTGAAATCGACACTCTTTGGCTGATAAAATAAAGACTCATATGTTGGATGAGTTGAATAGGTGGCTTGCCCCATTGTTGAGTGATGCCACGCCTACATGGATCGAGGCAGGGGCTACTATTAAGAAGAATGATCTCATCAATACAGCACGATACTGGTTACGGTTCATCAGTAGCTCCTTCTGTCACCGAGCATGTGTTCCCTTTTTGGCAAAGAGGGATATTGAGGTTACTGCTTCTTTGTGTTGTGATATTCGTTGGAACAAAGCAGAGTACTTCAAAGATGAAGGAGAGAGAAAGAAGAAAACTCCGGTGGATACCTTTCCGAGAGTTGATGTAGATTCCATGGAGGTTGGTCGTACACCTCCCGTTCCAACACTCGAGCCATTAGGTATACCTACCCCTTCCACCTTTACTGTTCCTACTCTTCTCTCTCGTCCCCTTTTGACTAAGGTCATGATTTATAAAATGGGCAACCTTTCCCATTCGGTCGAAATGAGGGCTTCTCGGGTTGAGGCCCTTGTCCTGCCGATGATTGATGGAGCTATATTTGGTGCACTTTATCCTATTCGGGAAGATTTGAGGGAACTATGTGAGTTGATTATTGCCCAAGGATCAACATTGCATTCCCTTACCACTCGGATTGAGGTGTGTGAGCAGGTAGGTAGCCAACCTACTGATTTGACCCCTCTAAGTAATGATATTGCTGGATTGAGTGGGGATGTCTATCAATTGAAATCCAGTGAAATATTGATGTTGTTGGGCGGTGTAGATGTCCCTAATGAGCCTAGTTCAGAGTTGCCTCTAGTCAAGCTGATTCTGAGATCCTTCCAGCTACTGTGATAGGAGATGTTTCTACAGCTGATGAGGATTAGGAGTCCGACACTCCCGAGACTAATGAGTAGGAGTTGGTATCTTGTGAGATTGATGTGCACAAGGACTTAGAGGACCTAGAGGGTGACATGCTACATGAGGACATGGAGGCATCACTACGTGACACCTCCATGATTGTTTCTAGTGGTTCTAAGCCAAGCGAGGAGGTTGTTGCACACCCTTCCGGAGTTGGAGTTGAGCAGGGCACTGATTCCTAAGTTGAGGCTGCACTAGCGAGCTAGTGTTCGCCTTAGGCCTAGCCCGACAGAGGGATCTTTATTCTCCCTCCATTTTATTTCCCGTTGCTACTTTCTGTTTTTATTTTGCATTGAAGACACTACTTGTTTCTTTTTGGTGGGTTGAAGGTATCTAGCTACCTACAATTTTGGTTGTATTTCATTTTTGGGATATATTTTTGTTTTCATTTGGAACTTCATCGTGTTTCTTTTGTAGTGAATGTTTTGGTTTTGATTCATTGGCTTCTCTCTTTATTGCTTCAATGTGAATGTTGGCTACTATTCTCTTGCACATTTGAGTATCGGTTGTTATCAATATCGATTACTTGAATAGTGCTCCCGATGAATGATATGTTTGTGTGAGTCTAACTAGGCAATTTGATTTGCATAAGTCTTGTGTGAACTCTTAGCATCTCATTGTGACTAGTTAAATGTTTAAGTTAATCTTGAAATGATTGTTTCATGCGAGTTTAACTTGTAATGAGATTTACTTGAAAAGTGTGCATGATGATACCCAGAACTTGCCCCATTTGTCCAATTGACTAGTATTGGAGAACGAAGGAAATGATCTTGGGCATGAACTTTTGAGACTGAACCTAATTGTTATGCCTTTGTGTGAAAACCTTGTGAGTGTGTAAACCCAGCTTGACACCATTTAAGCCTAACATTTTCTTTGGATTAAACAGGAACACAAATGTTTAGACGGGTTGTTGAAATTGACATCTTCCCCACCGATAACCTTCGTGAAACGCTGGTTTGTTTGAATAGTCAACTTAGGACAAAAGCCTAATTTGGGGGTGTGGTAAGAATGAGGAAAGAAACTGAGCAAGAAGTTAGTGAAATTCATCCTTGGGAACATGTAGTTAAGAAAAATATAGAACCCCTCCATAAAAAAGAGAAGGGAAGAAAGAAAAGAAATGAATATTATATATCTGTGACCATTGTGATGGAAATAAATGAGGTGTCTGATGAGCTACACCAAAAATTATGTGTGCTATGAATAGGCCACTGATGAGTCGTGAATATGAAAAGAATGAAATAAAAGGAAACGAAGTGAAATTGCAGAAATGCTTCATGAAGGTAGAGTTCCTAAGCCGAAATGATCATACCCTTACCCTCATCCCAATTACAAGACTTGAAAGACCTTTGTGATCTTGCTTAAGCCAAGTTATGTGTTGGTTGGAAAATACGGGCAATCTTATTGGTAAAAGCATGCATGTTGTTCTCATTGGTAGTGTGAGATTTGGTTTCGATTCCTTAATTGTAATCTTTGATTGGCTTTGTGATAGCGTGCAATCATTCTTGATGTGAGGGCATTCAAATACTTTTCTTGGGAATGAACTTGCATTTGAAGTGAGTATTTGTGAGCATGAACTCTAATTGATGATGGCTAGTCATAGTTTGAAACTTTGAGTGCACAATTGAATATTGCATATTTTGATTGAACCTTGTGTGCACTTTCATGTTGAGACTAAAGGAGCACTACTTTTAGTCATCCATGTTGACCTGATTGATCTCGTGTTTTACTTGAGGACAAGAAAATGTTTATGTTGGGGTTGTTGATGAGTCACGAATTTTGACTTATTCAGGGCATGTTATTTAATAAATTAGTGTCCTCAATGCCTATTTTGGGTTCATAATTGATGTTAAATTTGTTTATGTGCAACCATGAAGGCTTAAGAAAGAAGCAAGAACATTACATTGTGAAAAGAAGCGAAAAAGTTTTAAAAGTTGAAGAAAAGGAAGGTTGTAGCTTGCAAAAGCCACTTGTCTACTCACCAAATGAGATTCTAGTTCACCAGAAGGTCCAACGAGTTTGCTCATGAACTAAGCCAACTCGGTGAATGAAAGTGCACTTCGAAGATGCACCGAATAGAACCGCTAGATCAATCCAGCTCGACTAAATGAACATAACAATTGTATGCAGAAGTCAAGTCCAAACAGAGAGAAGAGGTCGAAATAGAGAGTCACCAAAGTTATTCGGCGATAGCGACTAACTTCATCGATGGGACTGCAACTGAAATTTTGGAAAATTTTTGGAAACATAAAAATTGATTTTTAAAGAGAGAGAAAAATTCCTTACATAGTTTTTCACATATTTTTACATACTTTGACAGTACTAAATATTCTTTGAGAGGGTTTTAGACATAGATATTGAGGATTTAAGGTTTTTAGTCTTAATTTTAGGATTGAGCAATGGAGATTTTTTCATTCCGATGGAACATCTTTTTGGTAACTATTTCTTTCTTTTCTTATACTTTGCTAAACCCGCTTTCATTAGAGGTTTGACTAAGTAATTGAATACATAAATTAGCTTGTGGGTATTGTTAATTTCTAGATTTAATGTTGTTTTCAAAAGTGGTTCAATTATTTATTAATGTTTTTATTTATGAATTGAAGTTGCAAATTTAGTTCTAGTTGTTGCTCTTTATGCTTGCTTGTGAAAGTTGCTTAGTGTGGAGTATATGATTGATAGTTGTATTGACTTTTGTCTTTACAAACCAGCTTGATAAAGTGGGTTAAATTAAGGATTTGGGTTTCTTTGCATTGTTAATCTTGTTGAGGTTCGAAAGAACGTACTTGAAACATAATAGCTTATTGAAAAATGGTGGTTATAGTTACAATCGCTCCTACCAATTGAGATTCAACTACATAAAGCAATTATTCATTACCCATTAAGGGAAATTAGTATTCAATTTCTCAAACACTCCTAAGGTCCCATCTCTACTTTGTTCAAACACCCTGTTAATTAATCGTTAATAATTAATTACCAAACTTTCTTAATATGGATAATTGAAAATTATTAATTTACTATATGATGTGCTTTATTTATTCGTATTCTACACGAAATTAGAATACTTTCATTCTTCGTCTCTAAATTCTTATCTATATCACTCCTTATGGGATCGACACCAACTCACGGTTGGATTTGTACTGGCTAGCGACCGTCTACACATTAAATCATAAGATGTGTAATTGAGCGTTATCAGTTTACGTTGCACTTCTTTGTTGTATTTTTGGCCATTCTTCCAAAAATCAATCCTTGCCTTCATAGTTGCAAATCAACAATAGTCTATTACAATAGGACAAAATTAGGCATTGAGGACACAAATTAAGAAACTAAATGGATCTTAAATGAGTGCAGATCTACCACTCATCAAACCATAGAAAGGTCTCATCAAGTTGGATAAAATCTTAGGGTACAAAACTTACTCTACGGTTTACCGGTAGAGTCCATAGAAAGTAGGTCGAAACCATACGGTTTGTCCGACAACTATTTTAAAGGGCTATTTGGGTCTTTTCCTATGAGCATAGTACCCAAACTATGTCATTTTGATCCTAATCCTAGGCCCTATATAAGGCTATTAGTTCCTAAATATACTCACTCAAAATTCATTCCCGTAATCCTTAAATTTGAACCAATTTGATCCTCTGTAATTTTTCTCTCAAACTCAAGGAAGAAAAAAAGGGATTTGAGGGTACTTCAAGTTCAAGTCTCCTTTCTTCATCAATTTCCTAGGAATTCAAGATCATGGTTTGTAGGTAGTTCATTAATGGGTTCCATTCACCCATTGATTCCCCAGAGTTTCTCCAATTCAATTTCCCTAAATTCGTTAGGTTTTATTTCGATTCTTCATGAAATATAAATCATGAAATTTATAGGTATGGATTAAATTGATTGATATAAATCATATTATGATTGTTTTAACTCAATTACATGCTTTTTCAAGTCTCCTTTCTTCATCTCCAAAGCATGATTTAAGAACAAACTATAAATCTATGATTGCTACTTTCATGAAGAACATGTCTGATTTCTAAAATGTAATTGTCTTATAATCTAGGTTGGTATTATATTGGCATCAATGAAATTGTGAAAGTTTTTCTCACATCAATGGATCATGGTTTGAAGAATGGGTTTCTCACTCATGCATGATTCAAAGATTTAACGAGCTATTTTATGATGTTTTTAGCTTGGATTAGTAACTTAATTGTTCTTTTCCGTAGATAATGATATGCTTATGTTTTGACTAATTCAGTTGAGATTTTTACTTATCACCGAGAGAATATTTCGATGGAGTATCTTCCATTAGTAGTGGTCGGGTCTCTAGTAGTAATCTCCTTGTCCCTAACTACGTGCCCCAATAGGTTGTCTTAAGTGATATAGCTTGTGGATCCACCTATGCTAGAAGTTTATGGTCATTTCCTTGACAAGTAAGGACATATTTTTTCAATATGGGAGCAAGACACTGCATTCCTTGTTATAACTCATATGATTTATGTCAGTCAAGAGTAAATATCCCACAAAATGAACTAAGTTTCTTTCAAACATTTTATGAAACTTTCCTCATGATCCTAGATTATTGATGTAATACCCGAGAACTAGTAGGCTAAACTAGGGCCTTATATAAGGGTTCTAGAGCTTGGCGTGAGGGTTAGAGTCATGGATATGACTTCCCGTACTTAGAATGAAGGGTTTTGGCGTTTAAAGTCAAGGTACGACTCCCCAAGGACCAACCAATGGTCCTTGAGGAGGACCCTAGAAACCACCCAAAAGGCTGCCAAAAAAAGTCCACTCACGGGGGGACCCATGCCTCGTAGGGGGGTCCACGCCTCATCGATTACCCGTGTGTGTGGACCCCTGAAACACACCTGAAGACCACCACACACAAAGGACCAGCATGCCCCGTGGGTCCACCCACGGCCCGTGGCCATGGTCTCGTGTGTGAGGTAGTTTGGTCCTTTAAGTTGGTTTAAGTGATATCTTAGGGAACTTTCTAGAATTAATTAGGGGCTAAGTGGTGTCATTTTATATTAGTTTAGTTCACCTATATAAATCTATTATACCCTTAATTAAGTTATTCTAAATCATTATTTCAATTCACCCAAAGAGGACCAATTCCCTCTAAGAAATTCTCTCTCTATAAAGCAAACAAGAAGAAGAACAAGAAGAGAAGCAAGTTAGGGCAAATTCCTCCATTGTTGCAAGCTTATGGTGAGCTTTATAATCAATTTATGATAGCTTATTCATCCATGAATTCGTCCATCCATTGAGCCCCCTAGATTTCCCCCACTTTTGAAGATGAATCCCCAATTCAAGTTAGGGTTCCTTCCAACATTGTGGGTTAAGTTGAGTATGAATCCAATTGAGTGGATACTACTTGTCTATTATTGTATTAGTATTGAATCATGCTATTATGATGATATTATATGTTTTCCATGGCTAACCCTAGTTAATTGATGAAATTGAAGTAATGTGGGTTTGTGCCTTAAAGAGGGAAATTGAAGACTTAGAGATGATCTTCTAGAATTTATGATATGTATAGTAATTGTTCCAAAATAGAAGCATGTAGACATTAATTGAATTAGATTATAGTATATATGATGGATCATGACTAGTAAATCTTGAAGTTAAACCTTTATGATGATTTATGACTAGAATCACCTAATGATGAAGCATGCGATTAGAATGCCTTGAAATCTAGTTATGTATAATGATCGTAACACTACAAGAAAAACGATTATTTAAGACCAACATTTAGGGACGAGCTGCTAATCCCGTCTCTAAAGATACATGTATTGGGACGAGATTATATTTCGGTCCTTATTTGTATATTTTATTGTGAAGATACTTAATCCGGTCCCTAAATAACACATTAACTAGTCCCAAATTCTAATAAAAAAACTTAGGGTGCGACTTTTAGCCAAAATTTAATACTAAAGTATTAAAAATAAAAAATAAAAAATTCACCAAAATTTAGGCGCTAGTTTATTTAGCCAAAAAGGAAAAACCCTTCTCTGTTTTGTAAAGCGTAAAAAGCAAAAAAAAAACCTCTTTGTCTGCTAGTCGCAACTTTCCTATAGCTAGTCGATTTCTTCATCAACAATCGATCATTGTTCTTCGCTCAACTACAACGTCTGACGGCCAATCTTAACATCAAAGTTTTTTCCATCGCAGCTCTTTCTTCTTCGTCGTATAGTTCCTGCGATCAGCTGCTCGGTGAAACAGATCGTATAGGTTTGGTTCTTCTTCTAATCAAGTTTCTATTGTTTCGAATTGCATAAAGTGTACATGGATTTTTTATTGTTTTATTTAAGTTATTCTGCTTCTTGTTCTTCCTATTTGAGTATTTTCTAACATTAGGTAGGTTAAAAGTTTCTTACTCTGATCTGTTTTCTTATGTACAATCAGTGAAAGATTATTGGGTTGAGTTTCTAATAGCAGTGACTCGATTTTGTTAACTGTTGTATGTGCCTAAAGTTTCATATTTTGTATAGAGTGCATATTCTATTTGAAAAGTCTAATTATTTCGCTAAGAACATATACTAATTTTCTGTGTTACATGTAACTTTTATTTACATGTAATTTTCTGGTTGTCTCTTCTATTTTAAATTGTGTTTCTTTTTGATTTCTTAAGTATATGCTGATTACACCTTGTTGTAATTTGCTTTCTTGTTCCAGTTTGTTTGTTGTTTTATGGCTAGTATAAGGATTCATGTGGTTTAGCCTAGTTCTATGTATCATTAGTTTAGATTTGTGTTTTTGTCAAGAACTTTCGTCAATAATGTTTCGATTTTTTTTCTTATTTCATTCGCTAGTTTAATTAAATGCATAGTAGCTTGTTCACTTTTCTGCTCAAGTTGATTCAACTTCGTCCTTATTGCTCCAGAATAGCCTGAAAATTTCCTAGTTCAACCTTTTCTTGCGATTTTGATCC